>PVKU01007946.1:0-79920 GCA_004027475.1 Anoura caudifer
CTACAACAGGAGCAGAAACACAGAAATGGAGATCACATGGAGGGTTAGCAACAGGGGAGTGAGGGGAGGGGAGAGGGGGATAAAGTACAGAGAATAAGTAGCATAGACGGTGGGTAGAAAATAGACAGGGGGAGGGCAAGAATAGTGTGGGAAATGTAGAAGCTAAAGAACTTATGACACATGGACATGAACTAAAGGGGGGAATATGGGTGGGAGGGGGTGTGCAGAGTGGAGGGGAATGAAGGGGGGGAAATGGGACAACTGTAATAGCATAACCAATAAAATATATTTAAAAAGATAAAAAATAAAAATAAAATTCAGTGGCTAATCTCACCAGCAACAGTTCAAGTGCTGAGTAGCCACATGCGGCTGGATGGGCAGATGGAAAATATTTCCCTCACTGCAGACATCCTACTGGACCCTTCTCGGTGCTATGGGGAGCAAGACTTCTCAAATGGTTCTGGTGTCTGCCTGGTGGGCTCCCTCGGGTTCTGTTTCAAACACCAGCCCCTCGCTGGTTCTGTGCCAGGACATTCAGACCCGAGGTGCCTCTTGTTTGTCTCCACATTCCACCCACCTCCACAGGACACCTATTCCAACAAAGAGATTCGCCAGTGGATTCTGGGAGGAAGACTTCAGGGCACTGACTTTTCGGGCAAGTTGACAAGCAAGCCAATCATGGGCACAACCTATGTAATTCTGTTGGCTTTATTTAATGGTTGATTCATCGGGCCACCCGGCTCCCTTCTGTCAGGTGGTCACACACACAAGTGCCCCTGGTGGTGGGCGAGTGTGGGATCAATGCCACCACGCACCCTGCTCTCCAGGCCCTCCTCGCTCCCCGATGTTCCTGTTCCCCCGATGTCCCGGGCTCTTTCCTGTCTCATGTCTTTGTTTCTCCTCCCGGCGAAATCCTCCGCACCTGTAGCCGACTTCTCGCTGGATTAGCAGCTCCAGGAATACACTTAACCAAGCAGGAAGAAAACTTGCCATTTCCGAAAAAAGAAGTGAGGCGGTAAATGGCAGGGCCAAGCAAGATTAGGCAGGATCAAAAGGCAATGGCAGGATGCTCGTAACAAAGACGGTTTCAAAATTATAGCCCCGATTGTTCATTCTGTTGGCATTTACTGGCTGGCGCTGCGCCGTCGGGGTAGATTGCGAGGCGTCTGGATGAATGATCTGTCTTCGTGCCTCCCGGCTCTCTGCTGACAACTCGCCAAGCTCAATGTCATCATTAAAACAGGAACGAACAGCACGCCGACGGATTAATTTGGAAGTATTTGACCAGCTCTTCCATTCACAGATTTAGAACTAAGTAAATATTTAGTTTGCATAGAACAATTGTAGGAACGGGGAGTTAATTACAAGAATATCAGTCCTTAGTTCGCTATATTAAGGTTCTCCAGAGAATCAGCACTGATAGGCTGTGCATCTGTGTGGGGGCATTTACTTTAAGGGGTGGGCTCAGGTGACTGTGAGGGCTGGCATGTCCACTATCTGCAGGGAAGGCAGGCAGAAAATCCTGGCGAGAGCTGATGGCGCAGTCTAGGGTTCGAAGACAGTTGGAGTCAGACTGTCTTCTTGTTTGGGGGAGCTCAGTCTTTCTCTCATAAAGGCTCATCCACCGATAGGGTGAGGCCCGCCCACGGTAGAGAGGGCCATCGGCTTTACTCAAAGGCCGCTGATTTTAACGTGGGTCACGTCTAAAAAACGCCCTCACAGCAACAGCTAGACTGATGTTCGATCAAACTGCCAGGCATCACGGCCTAGCCAAGTGGCCACAAAAAATTAATTAGCAGAGCCACCGAACGCTAGTTAACACGATGTGCTTGCTGGGGCTGCCATAACGAGGACGACACACGGGAGGGTTCAAACAGCCGGGACTTGTCTCCTCACAATTCCGGGGGCCAGGAGCCTGAGATCAAGGTGCCGGCTGGCACGTAGGTGGCTGTCCCCCCTCCAGGTGTGTCTGTGTCCTAATCTCTTCTTATAAGGACACTGGTCATGTTGGATGAGGGCCACCACAACGACCTCATTTCAACTTAATTGCCTCTTTAAAGACTATTTCCAAAGAGTCACATTCTGGGGTGCTGGGGGGCACAGTTTTCTGTGTGGGGGGCACAGTTGAGCCCGTCACAGAGGAAACCATGAGGCAGTGCAGGCGTGGTGACGGCCCTGCACTGTGCTGAGACATGCTGAGCTCAGTCTGGTCACTCGCAAATGCTCTGGGGTGGATCTGGAAGCAGGTAATCTGTCTGTATAAATGGAGTCATACAACATGTGGCCTTCTGTGTGTCTTATTTTCTCAGCATGATGTTGTCAAAGTTCACCCACGCTGTGGCACACAACAGCTCTTCATGTCTCTTGTATGGCTGGATAGTACTCAGTTGCTTGGATACGCCAGTGTTGTGTCTGTTCATCGGGTGGTGCATGGACTGCTTCCATGTCCTGGCTCTAGGAGGAGTGTTGCTATGCACACGCGTGTGCGGTCCGTTTGGGGGGTGTGCGCTCTCATCTCTCACACTGCAGAGTGGAGTTTCTGGGCCACGTGGTCACGTTATGTCTAACTTGGTGGGGAACTGCCCAACTATTGTCCAAAGTGGCCGCACCATTTTACATTTCCACCAACAGTTTACCGGGCTTCCGAGTTCTCTCCATTCTCACCGGCACTTATCATCCCTCCCTTTTGATTCTAGCCATCCTAGTGGGTGGCCCTTTTTATCTTAAACTATAAATAATAGCAATAAGTAGAGAATAGTGAACATTTTTACATTCACCACTGATAACTGACAAAAATTAACATTGTTCTCTCGTGGCTTTTGATACTTTAAAATAAAAATAGAACCTAACAGGTAATGAGTGCAAGCTCCCTCTCCTCTTCACCACGCCTATGACATGGGCCCCTTCTCTACCACTGTTGTCGAAAGTTTGGCATTTATCCTTCTAGACTACATTTCATAATTATTGAGAAATATAATTATTAACATTTGTTTAAAGCTTTAAACATATGCTACCATAATGTTATCATTCTGCATCTTGCCTCTCAAAATAAATACTGGTTTTGCCCTGGCTGGGTGGCTCAGTTGGTTGGAGTGTCATCCCATACATTAAAAGGCTATGGGTTCTATCCCTGGTCTGGGTGGGTACAGAGGCAACTGATCAATGTCTCTTTCTCACATTGATGTTTCTCTCTCTCTCTCTCTCTCAAATCGATAAATATATCCTCAGGTGAGGATTTAAAAAAAGTAAAATAAATGCTGTTTTTTAAAAAATCTACCCTATGATGTGCTTGCTGACAAGTAGTTACCTAGCAGCTCTTGCTGGGGGGTGGGGAGGAGGGAGGTGATCCATGGCTCTAATTTCCATGTCGCAAATACTTCCTACATGGCCGATCTCAACCAGCACGAAAATTCCTGAAAGGCGAACAATTGGCTTTTGATCGGCTACCGCATGGCACTAAGTCTGTGCATCCTGATGTGCAGAGCTTGGTTTTGCTGTTGTTTCTCATTTAAATTTTCTGAGACTGTATCTCAATGCTTTAGGCATTCACCCTACTGGGCACCTGGATTATTTCTAGGTTTGCACCATCCCCAAAAGGCACCCCAGCCAACGTCCCTCTGCATGTCTCCTGGGCACGTGTGCAGGATGCTCTGGGCCACTGGGACGTCCATCACCTCTACTGGGCGTGGGCAACCACTTCTCAAAGGAGCTGTGCCAGCTCACCCTCAGCAGTGGCGTGTGAGAGGTCCCCTGGACTTGTCAGATGCTGATTTTTGCCAATCTAAAGGGTATAATGCCATTGATTTTGATTTTTAAATTCAGTCACCTTTCATCCTGAGATCCAGCAACTTTTTACATGTAACTAGTTTTTTATATATATATATATATATATATATATATATATATATATATTTTAACATGAATGCTGGTAGTTATCTCCAGGTTATCGTAATGAATACAATAGACCACAGGTGGCAAACACAAGGCCTGTGGGCCGAACCCGGTCCTCCACCTTGTTTTATCTGGCCCAGCACCCTGTTTCTAACCGGCGGCAGTGCCGAGCTCTCACTTACCTGTTAAAGAGTAGTCACATTTATACAGCCCCAAAACTACATTCGGCCCTTTGAAGGCAAACTCGAGGCTCAAGTGGCCCCCAGTGAAAATGAGTTTGACACGCCTGCAATAGATTTATTGCAGAGCTTCAAAGTCTAAACCCAAAATTAGGAAATGTGGCTACTTAGCTTCTCTCTGAATTTAAGAGAAATGTATCACTTTAATTTGAGGATTCTTGGCTTTAGAAGCCAAGATATGTGCCAGGTTGAATTGATTATTATTGCATTTGGCCTCAAGCAACCAAGAATCACATTAAGGGAGGCTTAAACAAGTGGGGTGGGTGTTTATTTCAAGCAATAAGAAGTCCAGGGATTGTAGAGAAGGCAACGACGCTGCCCGGGACCCAGATTCCCACCACATTTCTCTGTTGTCCATAGCCTGTAGGCTATTATTCTCATGCTTATCACCTCATGGTTGCAAAATGACTGCTCTAGTGCCAAGCTTCACATCGGCACCCAAGGCAGGAAGAAGAAACAGTGCCTGTTTCAGGAACACATGAACTTTCCACATAAATGCCTAGACGACTTTTGTTAGCATCATGGACCACAGTGTGACAGGGCCATCTCATGTATTTGGTATTTTTAGTGGCAGATATATTTTCTCCCATCCGCTGGACAAAATTGGTATTCTGTTAGGATGGGACAAGAGAAAGAGGGAGATACTTGCCATAAGAGTTATTAGAATGTGGATTTTATGTACATAATTTTTTATAGTAGCACCAAACTGGGTGAATGCTGGAACTTATCAGAGATTTCTACTATCCAAGAAAACATGAGACTGTGCCACTGAGCCCCACAGGACACCTACTACATTAGGCCCTGGTACCAAGACTAGGAGACAGAGCAGATCTACTTAATGCACAGAAACAAAGACAGACAGGCAGCAAAATGGGGAGACAAGGAATTTTGCCCCAAATGGAAGAACAGGAGAAATTCCCAGAAAAAAAGAAGTAAATGAGATGGAGGCAAGCCATCTACCAGATACAGAGTTCAAAATAATGGTTATAAGGATGCTCGAGGAACTCAGGAGAAAAATAGAGGAACTCAGTGAGAATTTAAACAATGAGTAAGCATTTAAAAAGTACAGAAAAACTATTTGAAAACAGTCAGAAATGAAGAATACAGTGTCTGAAATGAGCACAATGAAAAGAATAAACAGTAGGTTGGATGAAGCAGAGGATCAAATCAGTGATTTGGAAGACAAGGTAGGAAAAAAACACCTAAGCAGAGCAGGGGAAAAAAGGCATTTTTAAAAATGAGAATAGTTTAAGGGGCCTCTGGGACAACATTGAGCATAGCAACATCTGCATCACAGGGAAAGAAGGAGGGGAAGGTAGGGTGGGGGGGGGAGGAGGAGAAGAGAGAGCCAGGGATCAAGAACCTATTTGAAGAAATAAAGGCTGAAAACGTCCCTAACTGTGAATGAAAAAAGACACAAGTCCCAGAAGCACAGAGTCGCAAACAAGATGTACTCAAAGAGGCCCACACCTAATTAAAATGGCAAAATTTAAAAAACAAAGAAAATGTGAGAAGTGGCAAGAGAAAGACAGTTACCTACAAAGAAGCTCCCATAAGACTGTCAGCTGATTTCTCAACAGAAACATTTCAGGCTGGAAGGGATTGGCATAAAATATTCAAAGTGATAAAAAGTAAGGACCTACAACTGAGGTTACTCTACCCAAAAGGGCTATCATTTAAAATTGAAGAAGAAATCTAAAGGAGTTCATTACCACCAAACTAGTATTACAGGAAATGTTAAAGGGACTTTCTTATGTAGAAGAAAAAAGAAGAACATAAATATAGATAATAAAATGGCAATAAAGAGGTACATATCAATAATCACTTTAAATGTGAATGAATCAAATGCAGGCATCAAAAAGACAGGGTTGCGGAACAGGTAAGAAAACAAGACCCATATATATGCTGTCTATAAGAGATCAAAAGACACAGACTGGAAGTAAAGGGTAAAAAAGATATTTAATGCAAACAGAAATGAAGATGAGCAGGCGCAGCCACACTCCTGACAATCCTGACAGCCTGTAAAACGAAGGCTATGTGGGCACACGGCACGGTGCGAGGTTCTGCTGAGTTGTGCACTCGAAACCTGTATGGTTTGGTGAACCAGTGTCACCCCAATAAATTCAATTAAGAGGCTACAATGAGAGACAAAGAAGGACATTACATAATCATAAAGGGATCAATCCAGCGATAGGACGTAACCCTTGTAAACATTTATGCTCCCAATACAGAAGCACCTAAGTGTGTGAAATAGAGTCACAGCCGGGGACTTCGACACCCCGTTGACTTCAATGGGTAGACCTTCCAGGCAGAAGATCAACAGGGACACGGCAACCTGAAACGACACACTAGACCAGGTGGACTCAGTGGACGTTTCGGAGCCTTTCACCCAAAGCAGCAGAATAGACATTCTTCTCAAGGGCACGTGGGGCATTTCCCACGACAGACACGTAAGGCCACAAACAAGCCTCATTTAAGAGACTGAAATCATTCTGAGCACCTTCTCTGACCACAGTGGTATGGAACCAGAGAGCCATCACAAGAAACAGCGACACACACACGCAGGAAAGCGAGGATACAGAGGTGCCAGATCGCATTACTCCGTCCCTGTTTTGTTCAATTCACACTACTCACTAAACGTCTAGGTCTCACTTCTCTTTGTCTCTTTTTACTAATTCAGAAAGAATTTAAAATGTTAGAGTGAACACGTATTTAACGAGGCACGTGATATCTCATGAGGAGTTTTCCAGGCATGCCTTGCACCACTGAGCTGCAGGGCAGGAGAGAGAAGGGCCTGAGGCTTCAACAAACCCCTGGGGCATTTACTGTTTCGTGTTTGTTGGACGAATCACTTTTAGCATCTCCTGGTATTAACGTAACGCATGAGTCCTTTTTTCCAGAGTTGAAGACACTCAGCAATGTGTGTGGGAGGGAAGGCAGGGTGCCTTCACCGAAAGGAGAGCCCTGGGAACCCTGTGAATTAAACAGGGAGGAGGACATTGGGATATGAAAGGAGCACATACATTAGACTCCACGGCAGTCAGGCTGTTCCATAAAGAAAGCACCTGGTTTGGGGACTTTCAAGAAGAATTAAAAGGAGCATTTGAAGGACACCTTCAAGAAAGCACACAGGCATCCAGCTGAAAGTAGTGAAGGAAGAAACCGTGCCGAGCGGTAGCACGGAAGCATCGGTCTGTTCCCAGGAGCTCCATCACAGAGCGTGCTCCTGCCGGGCGTCCCCACGGGGCCAGGTAGAGGCGGGTGTGCACGTGTATCCCTGTGGCTTGGTAGTGTTTGTGGCAGTTTCGGTTTCATGCATCCTTCAAGTGTACATCAGAGAAACAGTCAGTCATCTGTTACCAAGTGTTTCACTGAACATTTTACACTGCCAGCGGGAGGATTTTGCTTCTAACTTTGCTGGATTCTAAACTGTCTGGAATAAGAAAACCACCACCTTGAATGACATGCTCTCTGATCTAAGACAACACAGAGCGTGCGTGAAGCTCAGCTCATACGCCTCTCCGGGAATGTGTGGATTACAGGGTGTGAGGTGTGCAGAGGACTCGCACAGCCTCCTTGGCCACGGCTGGGCCGTGCACGCTGTCTGTGCGTGTGTGCTCGTGACAGGGAGCCCAGGAGCAATTCTCGTCCACACCAGCTGCCCGAGGATGGGATGGGGCAATTCCCGCTGCACGCCTGACACAAAAGGATGCTCCAGAGGTCCTGGTTCCTTTCCCCACTTGCACCCTCAGTCTGTCCATCCCTGCACAGGGTTAGCTTGTCCCTTAGAGGAGCTGAGGGAGGGGCCCAGGGATGACTCTGGGACCAGTGGAGCTCCCTCCAGGGCCCTTGAGGTCAGTCCCCTGCCTTCTTTGTCTTGTGGGGGCTCTCAGACACTTGGGTGAACACAGCTGAGAGGTACCACGATGCTTTTCATTTCAGATTAGCAGGCACCAAAATCAACACCGGGAAAGTGCTTCCTCCAAAGTAAAAAAGACACTTAACAGGGGTGGGGGTAAGTTCAGACTGAGACCCATGGCTGTGGATCCAGGTCCTGGTTTGGGCATCACCTGAAGACAGAGGGGCACCTATCACAGCCTGGAGGTGGCGGTCTAGGGCTTTTTCTCCGGCTGGCCTGGGCATTGGCGTGAAGGCCGTTAGGGCGGGGAAGGGGGTTTCTTTTTTAAAGAGGCTACTTCTTCGGAGCAGTTTCACACTGACAGCACAATTGAGAGGAAGATCCAGCGGTGTCCTATAAAACCCCTGACCTCACACCTGCATAGCCTCTCTCGTTATCAACATGCACCACCAGAGTGGTGTATCTGTCACCATTAAGGGACCTGCACTGACACCCCGTGGTCGCATAGTCCGCAGTACACTGTTGCGGTTGGACATCCCATCAGTTTGGACAAATGTATAATGACGTGCGTCGACCAATACAGTATCATAGAGTGATTTCACTGCCCTAAAAATCCCTTATGTTCTGCCCGTTCGTCCTTCCTTCCCCACTAGCTTTTGGTAACCACTGATCTTTTTAGTGTCTCCACAGGTTTGCTTTTTCCAGAATTTCTTACGGTTGGAATCACACAGTATGCAGCCCTTTCAGATTGGTTTCTTTCACTAACAGTATGCATTTAAATTTCCTCACGTCTTTTCATGGCTCAGCAGTGCCTTTTTCGGTGCTGAATAATATTCCATTGTCTCAGCCTACTATGATTTATTTACTCACTCACCTACTGAAAGATATCTTGGTTGCTTCCAAATTTTGGTGATTATGAACAAAGCTGATAGAAACATCCACATGCAGGTGTTTGTATGGATTTTCAACTCCTTTGTGCGAGTACCAGGGAGTGCAGTTAGTGGTAAGAGTGTTTAGTTTTGTAAGAAACGGCCAAGCTGTCTTCCCAAGTGTCTGCACTATTTCGCATTCCCACCAGCAATAAACGAGAGACTGCTGCTCCACTCTCTCGCCAGCACTTGCTGCTGTCGGAGTTCCGACTTTTGGCCACTCTAGTAGGTGCATCCTTTATCTTGTCCTTCAGAAGGAGAATTCTTCAGGTAAAGGTTCCCTTTATTTTTCTCCTACCGAGAGGATTTCAGGCTCAAATTTGTTATCTCTTTGGCTCTGACCATGGTGCTGAATCCCCTGATCGTGAAAGTTCAACCCTCACAATAGCAGTAGGTTCAACCTCTCACCCTTTGCAGGAAGCGTTAAAAGGGATGCGGGGAAGAATGCTGCCATCCTCCCTTCTGCAATCGGCCTAACACCCTAGGTAAGTGATAGAGCTTATCTGCTCCCTTGATCTCCTTTTGGGGAATAAGATTGGGGAGAATTTCTCACTAGACCTTACAGATTAAGATGGTCTCAATTCCTGAATCCCATCTGAGTATGAGTAGGTTCTTAGACAGTCAGAAAACCAACTGCCACCAAAGGAAACTGAGCGCTGGTCAAGCACGGTATTTCCCCCTCGGTTTCTAGGGAACAACAGCTATGCCGCGGTTCCCAAGGCAACGCGTGGGGGCTCCAGAGCTCAGGGTGGCGCCCAGCAAATGCGTGTTACGTGAGGCTTTCTCATGGGTCCATCCTTGAAGGACAGGACGGACCTGTGTGGGGGGAGCGGCACTTTTCATGCCCAGTTAGCACAGCGAGCCCACGCTGTGCTCGGCCTGTGCTGGAGACAGGGACCCTGGGCTCACACAGCCCCCCGCCTGTTAGGGAGAAAGTCATGAATATGAGCGACTCTAGTGCAGGGCAGGAGGAGTGTGCCAGGTGCCCTGACAGAGGTGCCACGTGTTAGAAGCGTTGTGGCAAGGTTGTGATCCATTCTGATCTGGAGCCCGACCAGAGGGAGCTCTCCAGAGGCCCGAGCTCTGATCTTGACCTTGCACTCACCTTCCACTTCAAGCTAGAGGCAGACATGTGTGAATGGATGGAGTCCGGTCAGCAGTAAGCCTCTTTTCAGAGATGAGTGCCCCTTTGCTAGGGGAGCCAGGTCATGATTCTTGGGACTCCCGCTTGCTGGGAGCCCAGGTGGACTGAGTTTTCCTCCAAGTACTGCCAGCCGGTGGGAGGGCAGTCCCAGGCAGGTTGGGGCAGGTGGTGTTTAATCTGCCCCTCAGACGTGAGCCGTAGCTCCAGCTGCACCAGCTCCGCACCGGACTAGGCAGGATTAGTGTGCGGGGGCGGTGTAAACAAAGGCACACGGGGTTTGCTCAGGAAGGACAAACCTTTCCACCAGCCTTTCCTGGGCTGACGTGGCAGGACACTGGCCAGCAACAGGGTCACAGGCCTTCGTCTCAACACCAGGGTTGCCCCAGGACTCCTTTCTCAGAACTGAAAAAAGTGCTTCAGGGAGAAAGCTGTGGCACATTGGGCCGGATGTCAGCTTTGCCTAGAACAGCGGGGCGTTTCACACCTGAAAGACGCATGCATGCAACCTTCACCGGTATCTCCAGGTGGAAACGGCCTGAGGGGCGCAGTGCCGAGCACGTTACCGAGAAGCCCCCCTCCAAGTGCCTGGAATCTAGTAGGCGCTCAGCAGTCAGTCTTTGTCCAACCAGATGACTGCTCAGATGCCAAGGGCTGTCCTACGGAAGGCCAAGAGGGCCTGCCTGCGTGTTCTGGTCCTTGGACACCCCTACCCCCAGCAGGTCAGTCCTCATACCCTCCAGCACCAAGGAACCCCCACTTCTGGGCGAAGGGCACGAACTCAGGAAAGGCTCCCCCAGAGACCCAGAATCTACCCCATCGCTGCCGGCCACATCTGCAGTCCCAAAAAGGCCAGAATCCGAGTCCACAGCCCCTCTTTTGCTCTTTACCAACACAGCCATTGTCACTTTCAAGACACCTCCAGGAGGCATTGTCATTGACCCTGGCCTCTAGGTAGGGAAAATGAGGCTAGTGTTTATTTCATGCACCATGTGACCCAGGACCCTTTCCAAGGCCGTTTCAGAGTCATTCACAGGTAGGCTCGCCCCAAGCCTTGCTCATTGACAGTCCCCCAACCTTTCCCCACTCCTTTTTTTGTCATTGTTGTTTCATTATTTCTGTGTTTTGTTTATGCAGGAAGTTAGTAAGTGAGCTTGGATTCGGACATGGCTCTATGTACCATCCACACCTTATTCCTTTGTCCTTGCTCTCCTGCCTGCCCTTGACCTTCCCCGCTGGAATGCTCAGTTGTAGGAAGGAAGGCCCAAGGGAGAGGCAGCTGTTTTCACAGAGCGAAACGGCCTCCCACCAAAGTATACCCAAGGGCTGGGCTTTGTTTCCGAGACCAGTTCCGACAGCTCAGGCGGCTGGCGCCCAACTGGCACACTCCGGTGTCCTGTCACCTCCTGCCACGTCAAGCCTTTGGCTCAGCGCTGGCTACTCAGCCTCTGCCAGGCTTGCACCATCTCTGCCCATCCCACGGCGGGTGGTGGCCAACATGTTCGGGGCTGATGCAGATTGGTACTGGGCCATAACCTTGTGGACAATTTCTTGTCCATGGAGACAGGATTTGTAGAAGCAGAAGCATCCTTTCTCCCTCCTCTTCTCTGACTTCTCCCTGTGACTTTGACAAGCACGCACCATGTTCTGCAGACCCCTCTCACCTCCCAGGAGAAGAGCTATGTGCCCCCTGCCCTCATTGCTTCTCTGGCTTCCAGACAGCGCTAATCCTGAGGCAGCAAGTCTGCATGGTTTGGCCCGAAGCTTCCTGACCGCACCCACATACCTGAGCGGGTGCCAGCACAGGCAGTATCTATTGTTTCTGCGCAGAAGGCAGGGCTGGCCAGTGGGCACCACGGCCACCCGGGGGGGACAAGCCTCTTCGGAGCAGGGTGGCTCCAAGGCGGTCAGCTAAAGGTTGCTCCCTGACACATACGGACAGAGAGTAAAGGGGGAGTGTGGGGCGCATCGCTTCTCTAAAGTCAGACCACGGGATTAAACATCAATGCGAAAAAGTCCCTCAGTGAACCTAAAACAATTTCTACAGGGTTCTGAACTCCATCCTCCCAAAAGTCACAACCCATGGCGACGGGTGGCCATCGATGGGGCAGAACAGAGAAGAGGCAGAGCCCCTTTCTCAGCCCTCCCTGACCCCGCTACGTAGCTACCGGGAGAGCGCTTCTCCCTTCTGATGCCTGTTGTACCAGCAGTAGAATGGGGAAAATGCAGTAAAAAATCTTTTTTTTTTTTTTTTTTTTTTTTAAGGAATGAATGGCTGGCGGAGCTGCTGCTTTCACTACCTGCAATTTGAAATAACCGAGCAGACCTCTCTCTCGGCAGACTCGGCTCCTAGAGGGACGTGGAGCACGCACAAGAAAGCAGCAAGCACAGCTTAATTACTAAGGCAGAGGGAGGGGGCCCCTAGGCGACAGGTGTGTGGTGTCCGCCCGCTCAGCAGTGTACCTGGGGCCCCCAGGGGCCAGTCAGACCGCACGGGAGGACAGTCAGCCTCAGGGGCGCCCATCAGGTCCAGCAACAGCACACCAATGCTGCTCCAGCTTCTCGGAGGTAAGTTAGTAAGGAGCCCTCCCTCGGTTCCTTCTGACCTGGGGTCCTCCTTGTTCCACTCACCTTTCTCAGCTGACAGAAAACAGCTGTTTGTCAGCCACTCACCTGCAGCTCCACACAAGTCACCTAGCTGCGCACCCAGACGCTGCAGAACTTGTGTGGAGGCCCAGGGGCTGCGCTGCCTGGGGGCCCTGGAGCCGGAGACAGAGAGCAGAGATGGCACGGGGCTGTCTGGGTGTGCGGTGACGGGTGACTGAGTCTGGGGTTCAGGGCGGCTTGTTTCCCTGACAGTGTCAGTGAGAATTATGCCCCGTGAGAGCGCCCGGTCCCACCAGCCACTGCTGACGTCACCGGGACGGTCCTCAGTGCCTGTTGGCCAAGCCTCTGCAGCAGTGTTCATGGTGACCAGATGACCGAGTGTCTCTGGTCATGCCTCACCAGCCACACAAACGAGCCCCTTAAACCCCAAAGCCCCTTGAGATCTCCGAACTGAACTCAGACCAACTCTTGGACTCTGGCTTTTTTTGGTTTCCCAGTAAGTAGCGCATTGAAAACTATCTCATGAACTTTTAAATAGGCCAGCTTGAAATGTCTTCTTTGAACTCTGTTATATTTAAACCTTACAGCTTTCAGAATCAGAACCTTGAGCCTGAAAGTGACCTCAGAGAAGATCTAAGCTCAGGGTTCTGAACTTGGGGGCTCCCTACTCTTGGAGAGTTCGTGGAAGGCCTCGGGGGACCTGTGAACCTTCTGAAAGATTATACTGAATTTTGCGTGTACGTGCCCTTACTCTCTGTTTTGAAGGGTGAGAGGCCACAGCTTTCGCTAGTCTTAAAAAAGGACCTTGTTGGGGCCAGCTCGCCTGAGAGAAAGCTGGGCTCCTTAAGAATAAAACAGCACAGCTGCGGGTAGACCTGGGTGGCCTGACTTTGAGCTACATGCACCGTATCATGAGATTCACCACAGAAATTGTGCAGACGTTTGGTTACAGGGGGTGAATACAAGGGCTTGTCCATTTCCTCCTGAAGTCCCGCTAACGGTGGCACAGGCAGAGAGTACAGGAAGGACAAAGGGAATGTGAGGGTGGACAGCAGCCAGTGAGCGCTGCCAACGGAACCTTACAGGGTGGGCAGACGTGCAGTGAGGGGACTCAGCACAGCTAAAAGGCCGGGCCCTCAGGCCCCGAGAACAAAGCCCACAAGCAGCCACCTGCTGCAGGAGCCCAGGGCGCAGCTGCCTCTGAACGTGGGGAATGTGTAAGGACTCAGTCTTCACAAGCTGCACTCGGTGGAGAGCGTCAGCTGGAGAAGCTCGGGGACAGCAGGCGCAGCCGAGGGAGGGTTAGGTGCCTGCTGAACCGCACAGGAGGACGGGACTCCCAGCCCCTCCCCTCGGTTCCGCTTTCGGAATCAGGCAGCTGTGTGTCGCCTGTCGGTCAACGTGGCGCCACCACAGCGCGCCTGCCGAGGGTGGGGGCACGCTTCCCAGAAGCCCTTTCTCTCTGTGGCTCCAGGTTGCCAGTGAGAGGAGCCTGCATAAGATTTGGGGTGCAAAGTGGCGACGCCATTACTCCACCGCTCAGGGGTTGGCAGGTTCATGGACGGACCTTCTCCCCACAAGCTCCCACGGCCCAGCCCCCCTTGCTGGGTAGACTCTGGGGCTCCTGGATTTCCCCCAAACCTCCAGCTTCTGCTCCAGGGTTGCAGGCTCAAGTCCTCACCGACCATTGGCCTCATCCTCTAGCTGCAACTCCCTCCCTGTCCATGGAGCTCCAAGACTCACATGCGGCGTTTTATTCTAGTAACACTAACAGTCGTTCTGTTTCAGGCAGCCTAACCGGTCCAACGCCCCGCAGGAGACCGAAGGACTCCTCTGCGGGGACACAGACCGGACCAGAACCCCCGCCCGCCAACCCTGACAAATGATGGCACTGGGACTCCTCGGTGAGTCTCCTAATCACCGTATGTTGGTCTTCTGTCGCTGCCGTGACGAAGCACCGCAAACCTAGTGACTCCGCACAACACAAACGCGTTCTCTCACCGTTCTGGAGGCCGGGGTCTGCGGGGTGAAGCCAGAGCGTCCGCCAGGCTGCATCCCCTTCGGGAAGCCGGAGGGCAGATTCTGTGTCCTTGCTTCTCTGGCGTCTGGAAGCTGCCCGCATTTCTCGGCGCAAGGCCCTCTTCCTCCGTCGTCACGTCTCCCCTGGTCACGTCTCCCCTGGACGCAGCAGGGGGGAGGCTTTCTGCTCCTGAGGACTCACGTGATTAGATCGACCCCACCTGGGTAACCCGGGCCACGCCCCCATCTCGGGCGTTAACCTGGACCACGTGTGCAGTCCCGGCTGAGGGCTGAGGTAACACTCCCCCACAATCTGGGGGTTAGGATGTGGTCGTCGTTGGGGGGGGGGGGGTCGTTATTCTGCCTACCATGCGCCCAAACATGAGACCCACCAGCTGGGAAGTCCTGCCAACAGAGCGGAGCAAGCGCTTCCAACGGTTTTAAGGCCCCACCCTTAAATACAAATGGAAAGTTAAGAATCATTCCGCGCCCGGCATTCGAGCCATGCTCTGACTGTAGCACGAAAGATGAAACCCAAACTGGAAACACAGGGAGCCTGGGAGAGACAGACACAGGGGAGGGGCAGACAGCTCGGAAAGGGGGGGCAGGACCCCGTTAACATCCTCGGCAACATCTGTGCATCCCCAAAGCAGGGAAACAGGCAAAAAATAAAGACAAAAACTCTCACATATTACAAAATGTATTAGCAGAAATAAGAATTCTGAAGTCAGTGTTGGAAATACAGGTGGGAATTTTCACGGAAAGTAGAACAAGTGCAAAAATATGGGAACTGGAAGGAAGAAAAAAATAAGAAAAATCGCAGGCCTAGTCCAGGAGGTCCCGCGTATGAGAAGTAATACTTCCAGAGAGAAAGAAGGCTGAGGAGGAGGCGGCAGAGGAGCGTGTTCTGTGGGCAGGTGTGCACCTGCAGCAGGAGGGGAGCACGAGTGACAGAAGGCCTCTGTCACGCGCACGAGGATGGGACCTATGGAGCACGAGGAGTGAACAGAATCCCTTGAAAACTTCCAGAAAAAAGGGGGCAGACGTCAGCATCGTATCAGACTTCTCAACAACCCTGGGAGCTTTGTAGGAAGTATCCCGGTGGTAAACGTCCAAGGGGGAATTTGTTTCCCATCAGGATGCCTCGGGCGGCCAAGTCACGGGTACAGTGGTAAGGGTGCGACGCAAAGCCTCAGGTGCCTCTCAGTCACCCTTTCTCAGGAAACTCCTGAGGGACATGCACACAAAACAGGGGGCAGGATGAGGGGCAACAGTCAAGCAAGAACGGTCCTGGGGTCCAGGGTGGGGAGTCCAGCCCGGGGAGGATAAAGGGAACCTCCAGGACCACAGCGAGGCGACGCCCGGGACAGGGCATGGGGGCCAGGCAGGCAGGAGCTGCGAGCCAGGCTGGCGCAGGCCGGGCGCCCCGCGTGTGTGGACGCGGGGATGGCCGGCGGGCACAGCCGGAGTGAAGACTGTGAATCGGTACACGGCAAATTCAGCAAATGAAGTGATCCCTTTTAGAACTTAAAAAATTTCCTAAGTTAATGTAGCTATGTGGCTGTGCTGTCCGCGGTATTTATACATTAGCAACATATATTGTTGATTCAACCGAAAGTTGAGCCACCACTGAAGAGTGAAAGCAAATGCATGAGTGGTGTTGTTAGAGCCAAATCCTCACTTCCCATAGAAAAAAATACAAAAATAAAGTCAAAATGAAGAAGAGCAACACAAGCCCTTTAAATGGAAGACAATCAGAAGAAACAGACAAGTGGTCTGGAAGTGGTGGCTGATGAGGGCACTGAGGACGGCCCTCTGGCGGGGGACTCAGTGCCCACCATCTGCTGTGAGGGTCCTCGGGCAGGCACGACGTTGCAGACATGAAAACATCAGTGTTAAGAACCACTGCCCACATGCCCATCAAACCGACAAGCGGATAAACCCAGGCAGTGCAATACGATTCAGCTGCAGGAAGGACGGACGGACTGACAGAGGCTGCAGCCGGGGCGAACCCTGGGAGCACCCTGCCAAGTGAAGGCAGCCAGTCACAAAAGGCTGCACATGATGTGATTCCATTCGTATGAAATGTCCGGAACAGAGATGTCCAAAGAAAGAGGACCAGGGGTTACCAGAAGTGAAGGGGAGGTGGGGGAGGGGGTCGGGGAGGCATAATGGGTGTCCGTTTCTTTGGGGGATGACCAAAATGTTCTGGAATCAGGCAGTGCTGACGGCTGCACAACACTGTGAATTACTGAAAGCCACTGAACTGTGCACTTTAAGATGGGGAATTATTCATGCTATGTAAATGTTACCTCCATTAATAAAAAATTTTAAGACCACTGTATAATGCATTCTGTCTATATAGTACATAGGCTTTCTTTTACATTTGGCTAAGTGAGAGTTGTGGCTTTACTAAGCACAAGAGGAAGAATTAAAGCCTTTGATGATTTATGTTTTCCACCATGTCTGAGAATCAGATGTCCTTCTGAATAGACAAGATTATATTTTAGGCACAATAGACAGAAATGAATTATGTACTAACCTCGAAATATAACATTAGAAATACAGCTTGCTTTCCAGCCATGTGATACTTCCATTTCAAAGTAGACACATTCGGAAGACATAATGAGTTCAGACTTTTTGGGTGAACAGAACAGACTCAGAGCTTTGGCACTGGAGTCCGGGAGGCCTGGGTTCCTACTCCTTCCTGCAAGAAAGCTTTGCAGTTACAAATTATTTAATTTTTCTCAGTTTGTTTTCTCATCTGCAAGACAGGAGCGAGGATAACAACACCCACTTCACAGGACTGCTCTGAAAGACTGAAGAAGATAACTCATATAAATGCTTAGCACGTGCCTGGCACAAAGTGAGTAACAGCTCAGTGTGAGCTATTGTTACCATCAGAACCATGTCTGTTTATCAGGATTTAAAATTCAAACTCCATGCGGACAAGCTGCGCAATCCCAGGCAAGTTGCCTAACTTTTCTACGTGTCCATTTCCTCGTCCCTGACGTGGGGAAACACCCCCCACCTCCCAGGCCGCACGGAGGAATGAGCGGTGATCCCACGGTTGCAACTAACTATAAATTACTATTTTTTAATGGGTTTGGTCTGCTTAGTGTAAATTTACTGCCCTTTTGAATTGGGGCACATCCATTGCGCTTTTGTTTGCTCTTCTCTAAAATGGGGACAACAATCCTCTAAAAATTATTATTCTCCTTTTAACCTCCTAATTCATTAAGCATATCAATTCCTAATTATTCATACATCAGGAAAACACATAGGATCATCGATGTTGGAAGATACATAAAAACTACATGAAAAGTTTTAGAATAGGATTGGACTCTGAGGCAGATTTGCCTTCTATTTAATTTAGGCCCGTGTGGAAGTGGTTTCTCTTCCCCAAATTCTGAGTGTGAGCCCTGAGGTGGAAAGGGCTTCTCTGCACACCTGAGGAGCAGGAGGGACAGAGGCAGGAGTAGGTGTCTAGGGGGCTGGGAGGTGGAAGTCTGAGCAAAAATGGAAGGACAGCCTGGTGTCCCTCTGGGATGCCACGTGGGGATGGCAGGCGGTGGCAGCAGCTGGCCTTTGGCTTAACCAGCACCTGCAGACAGAGGCAGCATCACGGCCCGCAGGGTGGAGCGGCTGAGACGGCTCTCTGAAGGCTTTCCTCCCCTGTGCCCTGACCTAGAACACTCAGCGTTGTTTTTGGAGGGACAACCTCCCTTCCACGGTAATGGAGGGTAATAGTTCAAGTACGATCTCCCGTTTTTGTCACCTTGCTTTCCAAACTGAACTGAAACGTGTTAACTGGGTTCTGTCCTGGACGCGGAAACCTAATTCTCTGTATGACTTTTCACGTGTCTCGATAGATGGAACTTCCAGTCCTCGTGAACCTGGTACTTGCCTTTTAGGAAAGTGGTCTGGGTAGGCCCAGGCCAAGCACCCGGGCCACGCAGGACAGCGGTCGCGGATGAGGCCGCGCAGCGCTCACCGCAGGCAGAGCTGCCCTCACTGTTCCTTTCAAGTGATGGGGGCCAGTCACTGACTTCCCCCGTTTTTCTAGGTATCTATCATCAAAACAAAAATCCCCCCAAATCCTGTGGAATAGAACCAATCACAATTGTTAATAGTTAACCATTTATTATCATCCCAATGCCTGTAAGTCGAGGCAATGAACCTCAAAGACCGAAAAAAGGAAAATCACCTTGGTAGGTCTGCTCTCTCGCTTCTTATTCATGATCCTGAAGGCCACTGACAGATTCTCTGACTGGTCGGCAGCACGGCGCTCTTCCCCCATCATTATAACCGATTTCAGATGGTGCTAGAAAATTGTATTGACTCTGAACACCAAAAGAAATCAGTGATCCTCTAAGGGGTCACAGGAGGACGGAGGGGCCAGCAGGACCCAAAGACGACCATGCCTGTCACAGCACATCCCTTCAACCCTGGCATGATGGAGTTTGTGCCGCAGGAAAAGCACTGGGGACGGCTTGTTACCCAAATGAATGTGAGGTCCGGCAGGGAGATGCCCCGCACCGTGTCCAGCAGGCTCTCTCAGCCGCCCGCCTGGCCACTCCTTCCGCTGCTGGCAGTGCCGACGGTCTTCCCCAAGAACACTGATTTCAAATGGTGCTAGACAATCACTATTTAAATCTAAACCACCAAATGAAACCAGCTTCCTGAAGAAGCTTTATGATCTGTGTTTTCTTCAGAATGCAATAAATTAAGACAACCTAGAAAGGAAAACATTAAAACCCGGTTGTGAAGAGGCACTGCCATCCACAGAGCTGGGGGCGGGGCCGGCCCGGGACTCTCCTTGTCCTGGAGCGTCCGGACTCGGGTGCCAGTGTTGTGGCAGGAGTTGAAGACAACGTTCTCCTAGACCTCCTGCTTTCACTTAGAGACAGATAACTGTTTGGTTCAGCAGAGCACTGTGATTTCAGGGCCCGACAAGGACAATGGGACAGCTCAGAGGCAAAATCTGAAATACAAGAATTCTTTAGATTGCATCTTGTTACTGTCCTCCACTTCAAAAAAGGTAACCTGCACTCAGTTCTCCCGAAAAATTATTTTAGGCTACAGTTCTTTTCTCCATCCTACTGCGGTTCTTGGTATCATCTTATTGGGCAGCCTTCCATCTGTCACCCCCTTTAACGTTCTAGGGGTCCAAGAAGTTACTTCATGTGTCTCAGCCACTCTACTAAAGGGATGCGTATCCTTTTTTAAACTGCCATGAACAATCTTAGATACCCATTCAATTTGAATGATAAAATGAGTAATTAAATTCATACCACCTAAATTCAACAGCTGTTCACACTTTGCCATTTTTGCTTTAGCTGTGTCATCTACATCTGAGATGTGTTTTTGTTTTGCCACATGCTTTGAGAGTAAATCGACAACCACACTGACTCTCCTACATTCCTGAGTTTGTAAAAAAAAAAAAAAATGAGGCCATGTCTCCAAAAAACAAAAAATCTGTTAAGAGTTTTTGTTTTCGAACCCAGATTAAGGTTTACCCACGTGGACGCTCTGGTCTCGAAGCTGGAACACGCCCCAGCCTATTCTAACATGACAGTGTTGCCTTGTGAACCTGGGCTCTAACCCGGGCCGTACTGTTCACCTCGTCTGTTCTCATGACTTAAGTAAGTTCATGGAACTTTTTTTTTCTCCTTTTGATTTTTCTCATTTACAGTCTAGCTCTGCATATGGGAAGAACATCCCACTGCAGGTGCTGTGGCTGATTTCAGGTGGGGTCAGAGGAAGCTGGGAAGCCGGGGGCAGGCTGTCTGGCTTTTGTCTGATCGGTGTTCTCACGCCCTAGAGCCTTGGCCAGTCATCCCTCCAGACAGGGGTCCCAGCACAAACTCGTCCCTCACGGTGGAAACGCACCCACCCACAAGTCTGCGCGGCCAGGCCAGCTTTTCGTCTCTGTCAGCGAGGGGACAGGACTCTGCGGCTACATGGATGTGCTCCAGTCCCGTCTCCAAATACGCGGCAGCTCACCGGCCGCACAGATGCGCATGTGCTGGGTGAAGTGACAGGTGGTGTGCTACGTCCAGCAAACGTAAGCTTTTAAACTTGAGAAAGCGCTGAGCCACAGGAATCGCTGATCTAACTCCAATTCTGTGACTCATTTCGGGGCCCGCCCCATCCTTCTACACACTATAACGTCCATGACTGAGTCTGCAAGATGGGGCCTGGTTATTCTCACCGGATAAAACACTTTAAATCCAGAACAGAGAGGTCTGCTTATCTTTTAACACATGACTAAGCTTTTGCCACTTACGAGTTTTTTTCAAATGACACACTTCAGCGATGAGGAAAAAACTTACCGAACAATGGATTTCTGTGTTTTACTTGTGTCTGATAAGAGCCTACACATCTCATACACCAAACATACGGTGTAGCCGTGTACATGCGCTCACACCCCCTACACCCCACACTGCTCTGCTCCCTCGGGCCACACAGACGGACGTGGCAAGTTGCCCGCATGGCCCTGGAAGCACACCCTGAGCACTGCAAGAGAAGAACAAGGGTGGGTGCGTTCTTCGCACCCATGTCTCTTCACGTGAGCCAGTTCAACGGGGGCACTCAGCAGAGGGACTCCGGAGGACACCTCCCTGCACCTGTGGGGGGGGTGCGGGGTGCTGAGGTGCTCAGCTGTAAGTAACTGTGATGTGACATAAACAAAATGTATCAAACCAGAGTTCCCGAGTCTGGGCCTGTTCTCACGTCTCCCAAAGCAAGAGGTCAGTTTCCTAAAAACAGAGCTGCGTGAGGAGACTGGCCGCCAAGTCAACCCAGAAGAAATGAAAATGTCAGCCGACAAATTGTCGGGGCTCAGGTGTTCTCCTTCCAGAACATGCATGGGAACACAGGGTGGCCCCAAGTGGTGTCTGCTGGCTGTGGAGTCTTTCCAGGACATTCCGCTGCAGGAAAACGTCAGCACGTCCCCTCTGCTCCACGTCCTCCGACCTCCAACAACCCACCTGGCTGGTCTGAGTCTTCAGGCCAGGACACGGTGGGGCTGAACTCCCGGCACTGGGGGTTCGTCTCAGCCATCAGCAACTCTGAGGACCGCATCACCCAAGAGGAGTGCTGTTTTGTAACAACTCCTCCTTCCAGCAGAGCACACGCCTGCACCTGGTTCAACTCCCCATCTCCCACGTGGAGAAAAGCCACCTGAATGTCAAGGCCAAGCCTTTCCTTCCTGTCACAGCCCACGGGGTGCATGTCCATTCCGAAAGCCAGTCCTGTCTGCACTGCTGTATTTTACCAGTTTCTGAGCAAGCTGCCCTTCTCCGTACTTTTTCTTCCAAATCTGATAGGGAAGTGGGGGCCTGAAATGTGAATCCATCAACCACACCACAGACCTTGCGTGGCCACAGAGGAACACGAAAGATCGTATTCATGGGCGGGAAATGCTGGCCCGTTCCTGCCCCAGCAAACCGGAGAACTTGCCTGGGGGCAAGAGGGCTGCAAAAGGAGACAGCACCCGACTCCAGCCCCTCTTCGGGGGACGTGGCTTCCCAATGTTACGGATGTCAGGATACAGCAGTCCCAACATCAGCATTTGGGTCAGTCCAAAGATGCATCGGTTTCTGGTCTGGCGCTGGGTCCGATAGCCGCGACTCCCCCTCTGCCCACCCACCTGCCTTTAGCGGAGGCTTCCTCAGGGAAGCAGGTGGGCGGGGCAGGGGCTGGAGGCGCAGCTCCAGGCCAGCGCTCTGGCTGAGCTGTTTACCAGCGATGGGGTCTTGGGGGTGATCAGATAACTTTCCTGAGCCTTAGTGTCCCGACCTAGGGACTGGAGAAACAAATTCCTATACTGCAGTGGTGGTTAGGGTCACATGGAATCCAGCATACGGAAATGGCTTATCATTTTTATCACACAAATGTTGGGTTTTTTTTAGATGGGTTAGAACTCTGGAGTGCATTCTCAAGGTGAAGGCCAAAAAGAACTGAGTGTGGATGGGAAGGCACTCTGAGAAACCCCAGTAGCTTCCACTCCTGGAGCGCCTCCTGTCTGCCAGACACCGAGCCAAGCGCCCCTATGCACTGTCAACACTCGCCACCGCCTCATGAAGCTGGTGGTACTACCTCCGTTTTCCGGGCGAGGGAACAGAGATTCCCAAAAGGTATGTGATGTGCTGCTGGTCACGGAGCTGACAAGTGGCACGAGCGGGATCCACCCCCCAACTTTCCCGACTCCACATGTGCAGGCTTTTGGCCGTCGTGCTTGGCTGCTCGGAGCTTTGAAGGCACTGCAGCCACTGACCTTCACGTGGCCACGTGGAACTCCGAGCATAAACGGCTCCGAGTTTAGGGGTTTCACCACTAGGTACATGAGCAGACGAGCACACCAGCTTCGGGCCTGAGCAGCAGAAGCAGCTCCAGACAACCCACCTCTAAGGGGACCAGCAACCTGGGAGCCACCAGGGCTTTGCCTGCCTGACAGGACCCTCAGCCATGCCTCTGACTAGCAGCGTGACCTTAAGGAAGTCCCATCTCCTCCGCAGCCCTGTTTCCAGACAGACAGCCATGGTGAAACGCTGCCTCCCACAGGAGGGCGGAGCCCAGCAGTCCACCCTCCCGCCCTGTTTCTGTGAGGCTGCAGGACTAGGCAGCCCAACGCTGACCTCCGGAGTCGGCCCAGCTCTGCAGCAGGCTCCCTGTGCAGCCTTGGGTTCGTTGCTTGAACTTTCTGGGTCTCAGTCTCCTCAGCTGTGAAATCCGGCAGGAAGAGTCCCTGCCACACAAAGCTGTTGTGAAAATTAAGTAAGATAAATAAGGTAGACCAGAGACAGCACGATGCCAACGCTCAGTGACGATGGCTGTGGGGACGGCAGTCCTAGGCCCTCTCTCCCTCACACGCCGAAGCGGAGAGGGGCGCAGAGGTCCGCCACAGCTCGGACGTGGAGAGGCGCTGACCTCTCGCCCTACGGTTTGCAGGACCGACGTGGTCCCAGGTGGCTCGCTGCAGAGGGCGGGACAAGTCCTGCAGTCGGGAAAGATGCCCTTCGGTCCGCAAAGGGCACCTCCAAGTGAGTGAACCGAAATGAGCGCCTTTGATATTTCCTGCTGCTTCTCAGAACTCTTCTCATTCCGGGGCCTGAATGTGAATGTGGATGCAGGCACCTGTAGTTAAGCAGGAGTTTGTGTCATGGATTTCTTCTGTATTAAGCTGGGGGTTGAGTGTTTTAAGAGAAAAGGAATAGATGAGACACTGATGACCATTTGAAAAAATTGCAGTGGGGAACCATCCGGGAACAGACTAAAACAAAGCCCCCTGGAGGCTGACTCAGAGCACGAGCCTCTGCTTACCTAGAGGTGTGAACGCAGCGGCCGCAGGCACCTTCCGGGCCCAGACGTGCTCGGGAGGCATCCGTTGGAAGACCAGCGCCTGCAAAGAAGTAAACGGCAGTGTGAGCCCTTAGGGAATCTCCCGCAGCAACAGAGGAAGTCAAAGTCGGTTGTTTTCTCTGGTCACTGTACCAACGTCCTGAAGATGAAATTTTTTAAAAAACAACAAGAAAGCAGCACCTTCTCTTTCCTGCTTAAGACACAGAGGTTGGGAAAGTTCCTGCACCGCGGGCAGCACTCAGCTCCCCATTCTCTCTGCGCCGCTCTGGCCGCTGCTAAGGAAAACGCCTGCCCGTGAGAGGCTGTGCACTTCTCAGACCATCAAGGTTTGACCAGCGAGACGTCTTATGAAATAAAATACGGCATATACCTACAGCTCCAATCACAGAAGACAGCATGAAAGTGGCCTGCACAGGAGACAGGAGGAAGTTGCTATTTTCAAAGTTGGTTTTGCAACATCCTGCCGCAGCAGCGCAAACTCCGGAAGGTCAGCAGAGGGCAGCACTAGCCTGTAAGTACAGCCTTCTGTTTGTTACTCCTTGGGAAATCAGGGAAGGCAACTGAGAACTGAAATCACAGGGCAGCCTCCCCTGCGTGGTCTAACTTAGGGTGGGATGCACCTTCACCACAGCACGGGAGAGGAAGCCCTGTCTCAAGGTCTGTTTCTGAAAACTGGTGGTTCGAGGTAGTACTTTCGTCTTCCGCACACGTTGACTTGCCACAGTAACTTCGACTTCCTTCATACAGCACCACAGAGGGTCCCTTCCAAGTGGCTTCCATCTCAAATGCTCACATTCCACCCAGGAAGAGGAGGCTGAGTGAGTGAACAATGTGAGGCAGAAAAGTCTGTGTTAGCGAGTTCCCATCTATTGCAATTTCTGAGTTAATGATTACAACGCCACGGAGGAACTTCAACAACACCGCGGCCACAGGCCAGGCCACGCCTACCACCAGCAGGTGGGGAGAGAGGCCCCAGACACGGGAGTCGGGACAAACTGTGCTTCACAGGCGAGCTCTCCAAGCCGAGTGCTGCCGAGCGTGCCCTTCAGTGGCTGCGCTCACACACTTCAACATTGTATGTCGGTTACGGGATGAAACATGTTGGGAAGATTCTGGAGAGCTGGAATTGAAATCCTGGCCAGTAGGAGAGAGAAAAGCCATCGTTATGTCCAATGGTGCCTTACAACAGGGAAAAAAAATCTAAAAAATCCTAGCTGAGAAGTACAAATGGGGAGGGAGATCTACCAGGGTAAACAGAATTCAAACCAACGTGGAGCTATTTAGTATCACGTGATACCGGAGCATCTAAATACTCCTGTAAAGTAATAGCACGTTTCCAAAACTGTCATCACGCAAACAAGGAGAGGGTCCCAGGTCACAGTGGGGCGCAGAGATGTGTGCCAGACAGCGAGGAACCCCACGCCACCATGCGCTGGGAGCGTCCCAGCGTTTGCAAAGGCATTTGGAGAAAGCCGCTTCAGCTGCTGGTAAGTCCTCCTTCCATTAACCTTCGCTGATGATAAAACCTCATTCTGCAGCCTGCCACTCCCGCGAGAGCCCTGCGACCACCATGCCCGCAGCCCCCGACGACGCAGATGTGTGGGCATGATTTACAGGTGGGAAGAGCTGGTCCAGAAAACGCCGACTCAGTGCTAAGGTCTCTCACCTGCGCGAACAAGTCTGACAAACGCACCTGCAGCTTTGCACCACGGCACTGCCATCCCCACCTCCCCGGGGAGCGCTGGACGCCCGTGCCTTCCGCAGTCCTCTTGGCACCCTGGTCCACCCGCAGGACTGAGGTTTGCACCAAACCTAAGACCAGAGCAGAGAGCGACAGCCAGTGAGCGCTCCTCGCTAAGGGGGTCCTGCTGCTTCTGGAGGAGTCAGGGGTTACATCCCAACAGGACAGACCTTTGTCAGAGCCCCTCACCCCCCACCAAAGGGGGTCTTCAGCAGTCATCCTCGAGCACCTGTAGGCTCTCAGAGGCTGACTTCTGTCAGTCCTTGCTAGGAATCGAATCTACCAAAAACGCTTTCCTTGTCTCTGCTTTTCGTCACGAGTTCCAGCCTACCTGAGTTCACGTGCTTCTGTGTTTGCTGCCTTCCCAATGCTGAGTGCTGTGAGGTGGCCTCCTGTTCAGCGGCACATTTAACCTGGGGGGAGACAGACAAGCAGCATAAACTTTAGGGTCAGGAAGTCCTGGATTCAGATTTTCCCTGTCACACGTTAGCAGCCTCGGACGGCAACTTAACCCTTCTGGGGCTGTAGTTTCTTCATCGATAATGCGGGAATAGTATTCTTCGTTCTCAGAGTGAAACTATAATGCATGTGAGACACCGCGGCACACGCATGACTTCCATAAATGCTAACTCCCCCCACTCCCACTCCCTGTGAAGGGAGGCACCTCTGGTACTTGAGACAGACTTTCTGAGGGTATGTACAGCTGATGCGTTAAAATTGGTGGGAAGGACTCAGGTAATGCTGGGCACTGGTGCAGGAGGCTGTGGGTCCGGGGCTGCTCTGGAGGAGGAGAGCAGCACAGAAGCCACAGGTGTCATGGCAAGGAGTGAGGAGTCTGCAGAATGACCGGCAGGGTCTGAACCTGGGATGAGGCTATTCCAACCACCCTCTTCTCTTCCCCGACCACTGACTCGGGGTTCACAATGCAGCAGGAGCTGCAGGAGGCTCCGAGGGCACGAGGGCCAACGAGGCCGACAAGTCCTGTGCACAGGGACACACGGGCCCAACGACAGAGCAGGACCAGGCTCCCAGGGGCAGCGCCGTCCCTGCACACCCCATCCATGTGGGGACAGCCCCAGCGGGCTTCTCCGCACTCCTGGCACCGACAGCCCGTGGGGACAACTCAGTACACACTCACTGACCACCCCCCCGGGGGCCCAGCACTGTGCTGGAAGCTGCCAGGAGAGCGCACATGCCGACGGCGAGGTCGCACCCGTCTAACTGCGGAGTGAAGACTGACAGATGACAACGAAGAAAGTGTTCAAGTGCACATCCTGACCGAGAGGACAAGGGTCGCTTAGGGTCAGACGAGCTTGGGGGAGGCTGGCCAGTGGGCTGGGGGCAGCTGTGCAGAGGAAGGGGCCTGTGCTGGTGGAAAGGGCGAGGGTCTTGGAGAGGGGACAGTACCGTGTTCACCGTAGCAGGGAGGTGTAGCTCGATTAACAATGGGGGAAAGCTGCTGAATTTGGCAAGCAGGGCCTTTGGGAAACCAGGTGACGAGGGTTTGACTAACAGGACTGCAGGAGGGGCATGTATGTGTCAGAGAGAGGGAGGGAAGGAGGGAGAGAGCTCATGTATCTGTGTCCCCCCACCCCACACGAGGTAAAAGGTGAGGTCAGGGACGGCAGGAGATGAGGAGAAGCGTGGAACTTACGAAGAGAAGAAACGTGTGTGCTGCTTGCGTGTGGGAAGCCGTGTGCTGGAGACACAAAGATGAACAAGGCAGGCACCAGCCCTCATGGCATGTGCAAGCTAGCAAGGGGTGCGGACAACAGGACAGAGTCCAGGAGGGGAACCTCTGGAGGCCACGGGGCCCCCAGGGGCGGCAGCAAGCCCGGGGGCCAGGATGAGCTTTCCTGAGGGCCTCCTGTTCTCCACGTGGTGGTGGGATGGGCAAGAGGGAACGGGGGCAGGCTGTTCCTCCTGTGTTTCCAGGGCGGGTGTACAAGTTCCCCTTAAACTGGAATGCAGTTCTGGCCGGAGATGGAGAGAACAGGTTAAATGAAAACCCGCCAAACGCCCTTCCGCTCAACCAGAGTCCTGCCCCAGGCCCCACACCTTCAGAAGGCCAAGGGGGACGGCTGTGTCCCAGGACGCTGAACCGCACTCACACTGGTGGGGAAGCACAGGCACGACCGTCACACGCGGAGCTCACACGGGGACACGTCCCCATGACGGCAAGTGCGCAGGAAACCTTGCACGACTGAAGGAGCAGTGAGGGTGGTGGGGGGGGCTGTCCCCTTGCCTGCCTCGTCCCCCACTGTCTGCCCCACCCCCTCGCCCCCCCCACCCCCTCGCCCCACACAGGAGGCTATTTTCACGGCACCTGCCCCAGAGACGAGCGGGTGCGGCTGGGAGAGGGCAGTTCCAACCCAATGCAGACACAAACACCTGGAGGGAAAAGGACACACGAGTTCCACTCTGTTTCCCAGCTTTCCACGTCCGTTTCCTTTAGGGAAATTTTACCCATGGCCTAAGTCTGACACGTTCGCTGGATTATAAAATTTAAGAAAATGCAAATGTAACAAAGCAGGACTTTAAAAAAAGCTAAGATGGGCTGAAGAGAAAGCCCCCCATCTCAGCAGGGGGTGAGAGGTCGCATTTCCTCGACGCGCACGGACACGGCCACCTCGCGGGCAGACAGGCCTGGACACAGCCCAACAGCCTTCTCTTCGCGCTCTTCAAAATAAACAGCCTGCCTCCCGAGGCGGACGCCATGTAGGCGACGGGGGAGCACACTGTTACTCATCTCCAAAATCATGCCCGCAGCTAAACCCAAGGCGGTTTTTCCTCCACATGGGCTCCGACAAGGGGACCTGGGATGGTGTCCCCCTGTGAAAGGATCAGGCTGGAGCTGCGGACCTCCAAGCCTGTAACAGAGTTCGTCTACATTCTTGGGTGGAAACACAACCTGCAGAAACTGGGCAGCACCAACGCGACGTGACAGCTGCCTCCAGGCCGCCTGGGAGGGAGCGCGCAGGACCCGCTCCCTGGGCAGGAACCTGGTGCAAATCCTCGTTCTCCAACTGACTTTTCCTCCTCAGGTTAATGATTTTGCCACTAGGTGAGGGTGGTGGTTCTTAGACCAACAAAGGTGGCATTGTTTTCCTAGAAGCTGGCTGGCTCAGGAGGGCAGGGCACAGTGACCCACATGACCTTTCCTCGGACTCCTGCGGACCATCGCGGAGGCCTGCGGTCTGGAGGACCATCGTGACTGTGCTGGGTGGCCAGGAGCAGCCGCTGGTTCATGGCTGGGCTTCCACAGAGGTGAGTCCTCTCTCCTGTGGCCTCCAGCCCCCTGCAGGCCTCAGCCAGGCAGGGAGAGGGGGAGTCACCTTCTGTCCCCAAGGCTCTGTGCCGCTGCTCCATCCGGGTCTTCCCCCAACCTCCCAGCCCCCAGTACTCCGCGACCAAGGGGCACTTCCAAGCTCCTAGAGCATCTTCCAAAGCTCACATTTACTCAGTGCCCAGAAGAGCACAGCCTGTTCTTAGAACATTGCTCAATTCCTTTTCCTGTGGAAAGGATTCAAAACGTGTTTTATTAAGGACTAGCGTGGCGTAGGTTAATTCTCCTCCAAAGAAAGAAAAAGGGAAGAAAAAGAGGGAGAGGTATAGCAAGCCTCTTCTTCTGGCGTTACCCTGATTTCCGCCGGGGAGCTAACAGTCAAGACACTGACAAAGGACACTGATGAACCTGCCTGTGACAGTAACTGATTTGTTCCGTTTTGTAAAAACAAAGCCCCCCTTTCTGACCTCAGTAATTTTCTAAACATTCCTCAAAGGTCGACGGCCTCTGCCGGCTGGTGTCTTCTCCCAGGCTGGACCAGGGGCTGCGTGGTCCGAGGAGGCCCAGCTCGGCTGGCCTCGCCTGCCGTCACTGCAGCCTCTGGCCGCCCAGGAGGAACAAGCAGGCCGTGTCTTGCAGCGTTCCCCCTGCTCCGGAATAAGATGGCTCTGACCTGTGGCATGAGGTGCTGGGCGGGTTTCTGCTCTGGACCTCACCTGCGGGGTTTAGTAATGAGATCCCGGGTGTGGAAAGCGGCCTGCCAAGGGAGAAACATTCTGAATCGTTCAAAACCATTAAGAATGTTGGCTCTGACTTCACAAGGGCAGGGCAAACAAACCCGTGCCCAGGCGGGGACTCACTGGACGTCTCCGCCTTGTTAACTCGCCGGCACCTGCTGCTGCCCCAGCACCCTGCAATGGCGTCAGCGCCCATGTTGCCACGTCGGTGCTACCAACCGCTTGGTTAAAGGCTGGGCACGGGTACTGGGTTGCTGACCACGTGCTAATCTTTCTGTGGGGTCACCGGGATTGATGTTCTGACCTCTTCTATCCAAACACAGGTTAGTCTGCTACCACTTGTAAGTCATAAAGTAAAGAATGAAGCTTCCCTCTTGTTAAAATCCTCTCTACCCAAACTGCACCCTGAATTCCACTGAGTCTTTTTGACTAGCATGGGTTCTAGAATCAACTGACCTTGGACTGGAAAATGTGTTCTGATTCAGTCTTTACTGACCTGAAATCGTAAGGATGTAGAACTCAGGATATGGTTTTGGTTTCTGGCAGAATCTACCTCAGTTCTTATGCTTTAGAAAACCTGGGAAAAGTTTTGACCCTCCCCATTTTTGTGTGGCTTTTTTACACATACAGAGCTTATGAAAAGTAAAACAGGAAACCTAAGGAGAAGACCTAACTTCTGAGTCACAGCTCACAGCACATTTGACAACTCAGAGCTCCACGGACCGACTAAGAGCCACTCTGGGCCGAGGCGGGCCGCGGAGCACGGACTTCCACCCGGAGCTCGGGGCCCTCCTCAAGAAAATGACTGGGTTTTTGTGCGATACTTCAGCTATACAGAATTAGCTGGGCGCACAATGTGTAAAGTCAGAAAGACATTTTTTCAAGTTAAAAAAACTCCCTGCTCAAAAAGCCAGAGCCATGAGCCTGCTACCTCCGTTCTGCAAACCGACTGACCCCGTCCCCCCTCTGCACTCAGACCACTGAGTAATTGTCACCCGACTTCCCTATGGCCTCATGGGGACTGAGTAAGCTGGTGGTCTGACCTCAGAGTTACCGTTCAGTCATGAAAATGCAGAGAGAGCATTTCGTTTTGTATTTTCGGAAAATCCTGACCAGCTGAAATGATGACGTGCTGGCCAGACTGGTCCCCCCACCCCCGCTTGATAAAGGCTTATTTTGCTGGGCAAGGAGAGATATTACGGTTAGCTCGTTTTTTAGACTGAGGTCATCTCTATTCATTGCTGTAGTAAACAAGCCAGGCGTATTTTTTAAAACCCTCCTTTTAAAAGCAACACTACACTTTTATTTTCCGTGGAAATAAAATAAAAACATCATTATTTTAAAACAGCATCCATCAGCATTAACTATGAATAATAAAAAACTTTAAAAAACCCCCTCTGCTCATTTCCTAGAACATCAACGGCCCAGCTCTCTCTCCACATCATGTTATTGCTTAAGCTCTCTTAATTCACAGGTCAGAGAATCCTGAAACATTTTAAAGTCCTCTTCATTCTATTTTTAAAGATATCCCTAAATGGATACTTTTGGAGTGTTTAAATAAAACTGCCATGGACCATAACTATAATTGTGAGGGGAAAAAACCACTCTGTGCTTTGCCAGAGGCACCACGATGGGGAGAGTCTCCTTTTCAGTTCTTCAAGTGGCTTTTTTTCACTTTTTTATCGGCTTGGTGACCCTCTAGATGCAGAAAGAATCCCTTTTCGCTTTGCTCTCACCGCGGCCCCGAGAGCCCTTCCAGAACTGGGCAAGGTGGCGAGCTCCCCAGTTGCCTGAGCTGGCCTCATCAGGCAGGGCACTGTTCCCAGGGCGGTGACTCAGCTCTGGAGGCCACCTGCTGCGTGGGTGCTGCCACCTTCCGGGTCACTACCAGTCACGAGGGTAGAGGGACCGAACAGAACTGAATGGACCCAAAGGATCAACAGCTCGGAGCCAGGTCAAGGGCAGTGCCAGGAGGAAAAGCCTTGTTTATACAAGACGCAGCCCTTGCAGGCGAGGTGTTCCACGCAGCAGAGGCACTTCACAGGCCCGGGGTCCGAAGTCTGGGTCACCAGATACGCCTCAACGCCATGACGTAAAATGACGGCAAGGCCAGAGGGCTTCCCCCACCTTCAACTCCTCTCTGATCAAGCCATCGTGGTCTCCAAACGAAAGCAGCAGCGTCCACTGGCCACTAGATGCCCGAGTGCATGCGAGGCCTTTCCACCACCCCGTCCAGCCCTCCGGGGCACTCTCCCCACGCTGAACAGATACACACTCCGCTCCAACCGAAGCAGCTGCCTCGGGCCCCTCCCTCCGGCCCGTTAGAGCGAGCAGCTCAGTGGCCACCAGGCACAGGCGCTGCACTGCTCCATGGGGGACGCTCTTTTCCTTCTGCGCCCAGCTCAAGTGCACGAAGCCTTTCACATCCTGCTTGCGATTTCCTGCTTTCTCCCGGGACCTCCCGGGACCCTCCGCGTGTCACCTCTTCCGCCCTCACAGTGCTTGTCCCCGAGCAGTGTGCGGTCTGCTCATGCCTACTGCATCCCCACGGTGTGTCAGGTCCTTTCAATCAACAGCATTTAAGGGACACATGTCCTCCACATCACATGCTGGGCCAGGCGCTAGGAGTATAAAGGAAAAAAGACATGGTCCCTGGGGCGAGTGGGGGAGAGGTTACAGCCCTCAGAGGAGAGAACCAGGCTCCAAGAGGCTTTGGGTCTGACCGGGGCACCACAGCAGGGGCTTCACCAGGGAAGTCTGGGCTGAATTTTCAAGGAAGAGACAGGTTTTAAAGGAAGAACAGGTCAGACACAGAAGGGAGATGGGGAGGGGTGTTTCAGGGACGCTGGGTGCTAAGTGCACAACACGGTGCGCTCTCTTCTCTCTCTCTGCAGCTCGGGACCACAGGTGGGGGCTTGCACGGCTGGGGAGCAAGGCCAGGGCCTGGCCACAGAGGGCTGAGTCCCCGGGAGGGAAGGTGTGGAGGAGAGTCACTCCGGTGTGGGAGGGGCCCCCGGCAGGACCGGCTGGGAGGGCCAGGCATAGAGCTGGGAGGGCCAGGCATAGAGGACAGACGCACTTTCATGTACAGTCTCCTCTCTAACGGCCCCTCATCCTCAAGCCACTGCGACGTGTTCCTTTCTGCCATCCCGTCGCCCTCCTTGGGTCTCACCCCAGCGGGACTATCAGCTCCCTGCAGGCACAGAGCAGCACCTTCCTCGGTTTTTTCACAGCGACCAGCACACGCCTCGAACTCACAGATACAACACCCATCTTAAGTGAAATTTTAGGGTGTGCCTTGGCCACCTGGCCTGTTAAGTCAGTGACTCAATTCATCAGCACAGTAAGTCCTGAGCCCGTGGATAGGAACGGTGCTTGGGACACAGAGAAGTGGTGCGCAACCTCGATGCGTCGGGTCAGCCTATGGAAGCCCTGGGCAGCCAGGCTACCGAATTCAGAACCCGTCCACAGAAGAGTTTTGAACTCTGGCCAGTGTGGCTCAGTTGGTTGGACATCTTCCATAGACTGGAAGATTGTGGGTTTGATTTCTGGTGAGGGCACATGCCTAGGCTGTAGGTTCAATTCCCAGTCAGGGTGCATATAAAAAGGCAACCAATCTGCGTTTCTTTCTTAAATCCAAGTTTCTTTCTCTCTCCCCCTCCACCCCGCCTCTAAAAGCAATGAAAAAATGTCCTCAGGTGAGGATGAAAAACAGTTTTTTAAAAAAGTTTTGAGTAAGGAAGTAATGACTGAAGCATGTTTTAAAAAGATTACTTTACCAGTAGGATGAGCTGAATGGAGACAATAGTACAAAGGACAGGTTAGTAAGTGTTGCTCACTGCCCTGGCTGGTGTGGCTCAGTGGGTTGAGTGCTAGCTTGTGAACGAAAAGGTCACTGGTTTGATTCCTAGTCAGGGCACACGCCTGAGTTTTGGGCCAGGTCCCCAGTAGGGGGCATGTGAGAGGCAACCACACACTGATGTATCTCTCCCTCTCTTTTTCCCTCCCTTCCCCCTCTCTAAAAATAATAAATAAAATCTTTAGAGAAGAAAATGCTTTTTGAAAATGTTAAGTGTTGCTTACTGAGTGATGGAGTTTCCTACCATCTGCACAGACCTTCATCGGCACCTTCGCTCTGGGACCCCCGGACCTTAACTCAGCTCCTTCCTGAGCTCCCTCGTACCTAGGAGGAGCATCTGGTGATTCAGGTCTTGCCTGCTTTTATTCTCCCTCCCTTAATTCCTTCTGCTTACTAGAGAGCGACAGTCCCACGCCAGACACTGGGACACAGACAGAAGTCTCTACTCTCAAGCAGCTTGTGTCTTGTGGGACAGGAAGAAAAGCACCCAGTTATAATACGGTATGTTACATTCCCTCCTATTTCCTCCCCCCCGACATTATAATAGTACATTATCTAACACAATGCACAGGGTTTCCTGAAGTGACACCTCTGACGGATCAGAGTACAAGCAGGTGCTGGTAGGGGACAGATGAGGAGGAGAGGCGAGCACCTGCGGAGGGCGGAGGAGCTAGCCTTGGGGTCTTCTGAGAGAGGTGCTGGAACCTGGAAAAGGAAGAGCCAATAAAGGGCTGAACGCCAGGAAAAGATGACCAGACTCACGTTTCAGGAAGATCAGTCGAAAGGCCGACTGGAAAAACGTACTAGAAGGTAGTTACTCCGGAGTCAGAAGAGGTCGAAGAACAGATTAGATGGATGCCAACGCAAAATGGCTTAGCCCGGGGGACAGAATTATACGTGGAGTGAGAGAGTGATCGATGAAAGTTTTTGTAACAGACTTTAAAAAAAGACGTATTTCACTCGCAGAGAGGATCCAGCGCTGCCTGGCTGTGGCCAGAAGGTGGCAGCCTCACGCAGCCAGTCCAGCGGCCAGCTCTACCAGGACTGGGAATTTCCAGGCTGGTTTGCCAAAAACTGGCAACACTGACAGCCTTGCCCACCAGAAGTGGCTGGCTGCTTCTAGGCTTCTCGGACTAACCCTTTTGAGTGAGTAGTCACCTTTCTCACAGTTCACTGTGAGGTTGACGGGAGACCTGTTATCTGTTCAGGGTGCTCTCTCTCTTAAATTCTAACCCCCAGGCAGAATCTCAGGTTCCTGACTCCCAAGACCATCAGCACAACGGGATCTGCCCTCACCTTGGGCTTTCTGCCCCCAGGCTGCTCACCCGCTGCCCCCCAGATGCCCCTTACCAGTCCCCACGCCTCTAGCAGGGCAGCAGAAGGCTGGCTCCTGCCCAGAGGTAGCCTTTGAAGATGCGGTCCTTCGAAAAGAGTGCGTAGAGCCACACAGATGTAAAAGGGTGGGTTCTCCGCCACGCAGGGCAGAGCCACCAAGTACATTCTGAAACGGAGACAGAAGCTTCTTTCTCCCACCAAAGCTGCGAAACACCTGCCAAGGGGAGCAGCAGCATGCAAGCCAGTCTTCCAACCTCTCCTGGGGCTATTTCAGGGGGAGCCAGCCGAGCCCTCCGACCAGTGGGCTGAGAGTTTGAACCAATGCAGGTGGAGGGTGAAAGTTTCCATGCATTTTCGTCGAGAGCTCGGCCCCAGGGTCTGACAATGACCCTGGCGAACGCTGCCTGGGGCCTTGGCAAGCCTGTGGGGCACCGAGTTCGGGTCCGCTACGCTGCCTACCTGAGGCCCGTGTCCACCACACAGGTTCTCCTGGGGAGACACCCTTTCTGCTGAGGCCAGGACCGCTGAACAGGCATCAGGAGGGGCCTCCCCGAGCCCGCCGCGCGGTGGGAAGGGCCCTCGGGCTTCCCGGTTCATCCGGCACTCTGGCCGCCTCCTTGGCAGCACGTTAGTGGTTCCTACTTGCCACTCGGAGACCAAGCCGCCCCAAGAGGCAGGAGAAAGAGTAGCCGACTGTCTCCTGGAATGCAGCTCTGTGATTCATCCCAGGAAGGCCAGTCGCCTCGCAGGCACCTCGCACTGATTAACCCGTTCAGGCCTCACAGCAGCCCTGTGAGGTAGGATGGTGACCATTCCCATTTTAAGGACGAGGAAACCGAGGCACGAAGACATTAGGTAACTTTAATGTGCCCGAAGTCACAGAGCTAGCGAGTGGCCGAGCTGGGACTCAGACCCGGGCGGCCTGACTTCGGAGCCTGTGTGCTACCCACTGTGCCTCATCTCATCGGGGAGGAGGAGGAGCCCGGTCGCCTGCCCCAATCACAGGGCCACCGATCTCAGGCTGGATGGATGGGGGGGAGGGGGGAGGGAAGAGGCAGTCTGTGTGCCCAGCCCCGCCCCCGTACTTGGTCCAGAGACCATGTGGCTTCTTCTACGCTCTCACCAGCACCACGAGCTTGGATGGCCAGCAGACATGTGGGCCCTCACCCAAAACAACAGCCAGACAAGCAGAGAGGTTCACCAGAGGACGGTGACAACCCTTGTGTGGAAAGTGACTTCATACTTGCCCCTTGGCCTGCAAAGGTGATTCTGGAGACAGCCCAAATGGACCCCGAAGGTTCCCTTCCTTTTCCCACCTCTCTCAAGTTGTACTCAATGAATAGCCTCTGCCAAGTTTCTAACTGATGTAACAGTGGTAGTGGTTTAAATGAGCAAACAAAAAGTTGTGAGAACCTAATTGCAGAGGTCACGCTGACCTCAACAGCAGAACTTCATCGCATGCTTGAATCCCGTAATACAGGAAAAGAGAGTTACATCCTGAAGCCCCGGTTTCCAGGGAGACAGGCCTTCTGAGGGAAAGGGCTAGGCCCTGGGCCACAGTGGGACGCAAGCGCCCTCCCCGAGGCCCTGGCAGCAATGCCACACCTTCTGGCTGAATTTCAGTGTGGGTTTCCACACTGCTCCACACCAGCAACTCACCAGCCCCCGCAAACACTCCAAAGCACAACATGGACGCAGACCTTCTTGCGTGGAAACGGAAAAAAATGCTCTTACTACAGCTGGGTCTCCCTGCTGGAGTTACGGGGCGGCGTGGGCAGGGAGAGAAAACCGACGTTTCAAAGCAGCCCTGATGTGCTAAAGATGTCTTCTGCTTCTCCCTTCATCCTCTGGTCACTGTCCCAGATGCACGCGCAGCACAGCCCGGCCCCCAGAACCTGTTAAATCCCCGTCTGCCTCCACTTCACAACCGGACAGAGAGAATATCCTCGTTTGTTTTCGCCCCACGCACTTGAGCACAGGGTCACAGCTTAGGGTATGACAATCTCTTCAAAACAGCTGCTGAAGGGAATGACTCTGGACTGGAGTCTCTGGAAACTCGAAAGTAGTCTTTAAAAAATTGCTCTAAATACGGATGATGAGGATGCACCCCGGAGCTCCAGCTCCATGTGGGCACAGACGTTCCTTTTGACACTCAAGCAAGTAAGATCTTAAAGGGAAGATTTCTGCATCATATGCCTTGTGGACAAGCTGCTCTGACCCCCTGCAGCTTCAAAGGTATTCTGCCGTATTGCATAACAGAGCATTGAAAAAAACAGCCTTTCCTGCCAGCAGCCTCTCTGCATCCACCTGTCCCTACAGGTAGTAAAAGATTAGAAGGTGATCCTTCTAACCACAGTGTTTACACAACACTAAAACACGCTCTTCCTTGTAAGATCGAAGTTCATTTCTTCTAAAATGAAGGGAGGGGTGCTTTGCAGAGCACGCAGACAAACAGTGAGGGGGGCACCTGGCTACAAGGGCTGTCCCTAAACGTCCTGTCTCTGCACGGAGGACACGGGACTCTGAAAAAGGACACAGGCCTGAGGCCACCTGGCTGGTCCCCTTGCCTTCCCAAACTTGAGGGGTATGGACGTCAGAAGCCTGATGACAGCCAAGGAAGCAGGGCCATGTAACTCAGTGGACGGCCCCCTCCAGAACTTCCAGGACCCAACCATGCAGGTGTCCCTTTCCGGAATCAATGAGATTTTTGTTTTTTGTCTTACCCCCCTGTTGTGCTGACCACCAGCTCCTTGGCTCACAAGACGTGTGTGTGTGTGTGTGTGTGTGTGTGTGTGTGTGTGTGTGTGAGAGAGAGAGAGAGAGAGAGAGAGCACGCGCGCGCGCGAGTGCGCGCGCGCACGAGCGCGAGCACACATGGGAGCGCCGCAGCAGAGCAAGCCAGGCCGTCTGTTTTAAAACCAGTTCCAGTTAAGAGTCATTTTGTGGACCCTGGGGCATGTAATCGAGCGCTTTGGTCCCTGAAACAGCAGCTGGTTTCAAGTTCACTGAGACTGGCTTTCACCTCACATCCCTGTTTATGCCCCTCCGCAAGTGACGCTAACAGGAATAGGAGAGCAACATGCAGTCTCTTGGAAATGAGGGCTCTCCTAAGAGCTGGGAACACCCTGGGCTGGGTACACTGACGGGTTCACAAGAGCTTCTTTAGACTTCTGACCTGGGCGCCCTCTGGCCAAACTGACCACCTGTGAGGGCCGCACCTGCTTGCTGCTCCCGCATCCTGGGCCGCACCTGCCACCTTCTCCATCCCCAAAGGCTGACCTCATTCCCACTCCGGAGCCTTTTTTTTCCTCGTCTTCACTCAAGGACATGCTTATTGACTTTAGGGGGTGGGGGAGGGAGACAGATTGAGAGGGAGAGAAACACCAATGTGAGAAAGAAACAGATCAGTTGTCTCTCTTATGCACCTGACTTGGAACCGAACCCGCAACCCAGGCATGTGCCCTGACTGGGAATTGAACATGCATCCTTTCAGTTTACGGGTCAAAGCTCCAACCCACTGAGCCACACCAGCCAGGGCGCATGTAACCTGATTTTTCACTGGACTGCTTTTCCGTGCATTTACTTAGGTTCCCTGGTGACAGAGATCACACCTGCTGTTCCCATCACTATTGCTGTCTCAGTGCTCACCAGTGTGTGCCACACAGCAGGTGCTCAAGGCATCTACGTTGAGTGAATGAATGAATGAATGACGACTCAGCCTACGTCAACCTCTCTGAGCTGCTCTGACCTCTGAATGTCCTGTAGAAGGTACCTCTAACCATATATCCATCTCCTCCTGGCCTCGGCCCACCTAATGAAACCATGATACATGCCGGTATCTTCTTACACAAATACGTGCAAATAACTCACACTCCAATGACTGCAGAGATTTATCAACTTAGTTTAGTGTTCCACCGTGGTGGCGTAATTAACTTCTCTCTGAAATTCAAAATTCCTCCCTTTGACCACATTGCCAGAAGTACCTAGAACAGAGCAGGGCTGAGTATTAAATTCAGAAGTTTTGAAGTTTAGGACATGCTGCCCCAAATCTCTCCCCGCCTCCCAGGTAAAACTATATGCCTGGGGCTACCTGCTTGTGAAACCATGCGGCCCTGCCATCCTGGTGGTCATTCATTTCCAGCTCTGTGAGAGTCCAAAGATGCTGCTGGCTTACTTGCTTCCAACGCCCTCCTCCCACCACACACACGCTGAGGGGGGTTGTGGAGAACACCCCAGTCTGTTATTAACATCCGCTCAACTGTTTAATTACACAGCCCATCCCGGCCTGCAACTGCCCACAGCCTCTGACTGGCCAACCAAGCCAGCCCCCACCACGCACATCCTCAGCACCCAGCACAAACGCCTCCCACCTAACCCACCAAGACCTTACTCCATTTGCTCGAGGACTTTACCTGAACCCCCACAGTTCTCCACTTCTCCAAAAGCTCTACCCTCCAAAAAAGGGCGGGCAGCAACCAGCCTGGTTGCATATAAAAGGGTCACCCCTCAAGCACTTGAAATTTGGGAAGGACCCGTCACGTGTCACGGTAAGGCTTTCACCGGAACAGGTGTTAGGTGAGAGGATGCTAAAGAGGAAAGGGCAAGAGAGCAAACTCTGTCCACTCTTCCTCTGGATCTGGTTGGTTAGGACAAGAATGACCGCTTCTGTGACGGGTTCTAGTGCCTGTTTTACACACCAGCCTCAGGATATTTATTCTCGGGGTAGGTCAGAGCGCAGGCCTGGGTGCAAAGACCTGGGTCAAGTCCTGGCTTATCCCTCACTAACTGCGCATGTGCTCCGGGCCAGCTGCTGTCTCACGGCAGTGCAATGGGACCCAAAAGTCCACTCCCCAGGCTCGTCGTGGGAATGCAGTTGGGTGATGCCCACAAGAGCACCTTCCAAACTGTAAGCACCAGTCACCGCATGCATCAGTTCCTCCGGAACCAGGTGTGTCATTTCTACCTCTCCTCCTCACTCGCACACATGTAAGGCACGTCTTGTGTGTCCAGGTGTTTATCCAGAAGCCAACAATAGCAATCTGGGCTCTCACCGGGCCCAGGCAAGTCAGGGAAGGCAGACAAGAAACGGAAAGTGAGAACCTAATATGATACATGCACAAAGGGGTAAGCAGAGGATGCTGTGGAGCCACACAGGGGCACTGGATGGGTCTTGGGCAGTCAGGGGAGGCTCCCTGGAGGAAGTTTCATATGAAGGGAACAGTGGTGGTTGGCTAGGAAAAGAAGGAAGGAGTTTCTGTGCAGAGAGCAAGCATGGCCAGCCTCACTGGCTGGGACAGAGACCCTCAAGTTGGGGTAAGAGAGGAACCAGAACACAAAGGCCCTTCCTGCCACGTTGGTGGAAAACCAGCTTCCCCTAACTGAGGCCGCCTTCTATAGTCAACCAAGCAACACTAGTATCATGATACAACAGATTTCTGAGACTGACAGTGCACTTCAGTCATGGGCTGCACTCACTGGAAGGCAGAACATTAGTGAGCTTGTATCCATTTCCAATAGCAGAAGAAAGAAAATTCCACTGCAGGCCACGCCAAATCGCTGTTTTCTCGTTCTTTCTTTGGTAGTGGAATAGATGCTTTGTTAGTTACCTTTTTTTGGACCTACTTTCTTACAACCAACAGTGCATTTGCTGGAGCCATGGGGGCAGGCTGAGGTCATATGCCCCATTAATAAGAAGCTGTAGGCAGGTGAGGAAGGTATGGCACGAAAGTGCTCAGCTTTGGGGGCCACATCCATTCTTCCCTAAATACATGAAAACCACTGCAAGAGGTAACTTACCAAACGAAACTGAAGGCCCCAAAGGATAAAAATATCTCCAAAACAGAAGTCATTTATGAATATTGAATAGGATGCAAATTAAAACCTTGGGCTTAGGAGTCTGGCTGCTGTGATTTGAACCCTGGCTCCTACTCAGGTAGGAGTGGGAGCTGTATGATTTTGGGGACAATGACTTGACTTTTCTGATCCTTAGCTTTCTGTCTGTGAAATGGGTACAACAATAGTACTTGCCACCTAGGATTGTTTATTGAAACAGATAACCAAGTAAAGCACTTGGCACAGTGACCAGCATAAGGTACTCAGCTACAGGGTTAGCCACTGTGGAGGTTATTATTAGTAACCTCTTGCACCTGGGTTGGATCAGGTACATTCTCACAGATAGTTTACATGAATGAAGACTCAGAGCCTTGGCCACAGACATGAATTATCCTTGTTAACCCAGTCACCAGGGCACTGAGGCCACAGGAAACACCACCGCACGGGCTAGTCGGTGATGAGTGGTACATATGAGCTCAGAGCTTATCATCAGTTTCATACAAGAAAGTTCTCGGTGAAATCAGTACATTAAAAATAGCACACTGGAAAATACTCATGATCTGTCTGAAGTGCTGTTTTTCAAAAGTGCCCTCTGTTATTTTTTCTCAATCCCTGACAAACTGAGTATCTCTGAGTAACACACTGAGTATCTCCTCAGAGCTTTCTCTTCCTTAGAGCCTTCTCTTCAAGATACGTACCTATCCTAAAAGTTCAAGACATACCTCAAATGTCTCTTTTCTTTATTAGCCTGCTACATAATCCCATTCATCGCCTGTGACTATACCCAAACTTCCTATTACATTCTAATTTAAACTCATTTTAAAGTTGTTTGTACTTCTGGCCTGTTAACACCTCTGGAGATACTCCACACTGTATGACTCACTTTTTAATGACACCTTCCTCAGGATTCCCAGTGCTAACATCACAGACTTTCGTAAGTGACTTCACACTCACTCTGTGGCATCGGTGATCTCGCAATCTTATTTTCCTTATTTAAAAACTAGCTGCGGGTTTAGAAGACGATGCACAAACCCAAGGCACAGCGCGGCGATGTTTCTCGCATCAGGCATCTTAGCGTTTCACCAGCAGGGAGAGCAACGGGCTGGCGTGCGGCTCTGCGCCTGCCTCCCTTGCTCCTGGCAAACTGACAAACGGCCACTAAGCCCCGTACTTCGGTGTTTTCGCATCTGTGCAGTGAAAGGCAGCACTGGGCTGGGCGGGGTTAACGTGGTGGGCCCTCTGGGTCGGCTTCCTGACACCTGACAGTGTTGGGGGTGGACAGCGGGGAAAGGAGGGGAGCTGATTTCCAAAGGCGGAGTGAAAGGAAACAGCACAGTGGGTTTGGGAAGCCACAACTGACTCTTGCTTGAGCATAAAAATGGAGGGGGCAGTGGCAAGAGAAAAACTCAGGCTATTTAATTTTTTCCTGAAAATCATTCATTCAAATAGGATGCCTCTTCTGATTACTGATGTTGCCAGGACATCAATTTAGGTTGTTAATTTTTTTTTCAGTATGACTGCTCTCCAATTTCAAAGCACTTGTTGGCCAGACTTCTAAAACACGATAGCATCGTTCGCTAAGAGCAGAGAATCCAGAGCAAAGGTGACACTGGACCACAGAGCGAGTGTCCCGGGGGTCAAGGCGGGAATGTGCTCGGTAAGCAGCGAGTCAGCGAATAGGCTTCCTGTGAGTAAGGCTTCCTCCTCCGACAGCTCTCAGGCATGCCCTCTCATTCCTTTCACAGGAGCTAATGGCTTTACAATTTCCAGCCCTAGACCCAGAGTCTGCTGAACTTCATCAGTGGTTATAACATCCTGGAAAGGATTGTTCAACGAAGCTGGAAAAATAATTGTCTTCCCAGATTTCTGCAGAAGGGGTGGACACTGACCTACATTCAATGTTCCAGATTAAAATCACAGATTTTGAATAGAGAAAAAATATTTCTATATAATTTAATAAAATCAAGTTTCTTTTCAGACATGAAACTGGGACTTAGGAGGGCACGCAGCATAGAAAATTAGGTAAACCATGGTTAGTTTCTGGGTGGTGACCCAGAAACTGTGGTGACCACAGGCTACGCCTCACTGCAGGTCGTACCTTTTCCCACTTGGCTGGGTGCTTGCACACTGGGGAGCAGGGGCCAGGTTCACTGGTGAGGCACAGTGCAAACCTGTCTCCGGGCTGGGATGCTGTCAGGCCGCAAAGGCTCATGGGACTTGTCAGTGCTTGTCACTTAGGCTGGAAAAGGTGGTTGAACGCCTTGACCTAAGGTTTATTCAACCTGATCACTGCGTGAACCAGGGACACTTGATGACAAACTTATCGGCAGGGCTGCCCTGGGCAAAACAGCCTTCATTCGAAGAGCCGCTGTGGCAGAGGGTAGTGGGACCCACCCTGGAGAGTGGCCTGACTGTGGCGGAAGTCCTTTTAAAGCCCGTGGTGGCCCAGGCAGCCCCTGCTCGGACAAGCCCACCCACCCAGCCCTCCGCAAGCATTGCGGTGCCTGCTCTGGGGCCTTTGGGTCCCTCTCTTTAGCATCCTCTGCAGTCCCAGGCCCAGGACATAGAGCAACTGTACTGTACTGGAGGGTGAAGGCCTTGCAGGGATTCATGTCTGAGAAACAAATTTGTTGTATGAGAGTGATAATTACAGCCCTTAGAAATCAAACCACCCTCATAAAGCTGAAGGACACATTTCGGGAGCACACCCTCTTGGTGTCCGTGGTGGTGATCACCGTGTTACTGTGCGAACATAAACTGCTCAAAGCTTCCTGGAATCAAATTTACCAGTTAGACAAAAACGGAGAAAATGTCTTTGATATTCCACTTGTAAGTTCAAATAATGATTCAGGAGGTTTAAAAGTTATCACATGAATAAAGGAAAAAAGTGGTAAAATGTTAATTGCAGAATCTAGCTGGTGTATACATGGAGTTCACTGAAAAAAATCTTTCAAATTTGCTATATGCTTAAGATTTTTCATTAAAAATGTTGGAAAAAAGCATTATGACATCCTCCATTTGGGTACTAATATTCCCCCAAATTCATGGACTCCTACAGCTAAATAAAACAGAAAAACATCCTGGAATACAAAACCAAGGAAGCACCAAAATTGATGGAGAGAGACTGATGCCTCAATGCACAATGTTGGGGGGATTTAAAAAAAAAAACCATTTGGATTTTTTTCTCACACCTTACTTTTAAATTGGTGAGTTAAACATACAATTTTTTTAGATTAGAAGAATATTTTCTAATTTCTGAGTGGAAAGGAATTCCTAAGCCAAGGTAACAGAAGTCCCAAAGGAAAAAAATAGACAAAAATCACTTACTCAACCAAATAAAATGTAAAAGTTCTCAATCTCAAAAAAATCAAGCAAAAATAAAAAGTTGAGAAAAATATTTGCTCCAGTATCTACCTACCCCCATCACTCACACACATGTGTGCACACAGACACACAACTCCTCAAATAAATTACAGAGACAGTCACACCCCTATAGAAAAGTTGATAACGGACATCAACTGCACATTTACAAAAGGAAACAGGCTAATAAACATACAAAAAAGCTAAACTTTACTAGTAGCCATTTAAAAATACCACATGCCTGACACAGAATGGATATTCATTAAATAGCTGTTAGTGAACAAAGAATAATGTAACATTTTTGTCTAAAGATTTTTTCAAGATAATACTCAGTACTGATGAAGATATGGTGAGATAAGCATTTCATACATTGCCACAATGTGGATAACTTGGTACAAGTTTTCCAGAAAACAATGTGGCAAAAAATATCAAGAATCTTTTAAAAATTAAGCTCTTTTGACTTAATGAATTCACTGCAAAGAATCTATCCTCAGGAAATCGTTACAAATTGCCCAAGATTCATGTATTTCAAAGGATAACAATTATAATGTAAAGTGGCTTTTTTAAAAAAAGGAAGCAAATGAAGCATTCCCAAATTAGAGAGTATAATGCAACATTAAAAATGTTCTTAAAGCTGTTTTAAGCACATGGAGAAAATGCTCACTGAAAAAGCAGGACCGCCCTGGCCAGTGTGAGCGTGGCTCAGTGGGTTGGAGCATCGTCCTGTAGCCAAGAGGTTGTGGGTTTGATTGGGTTGGGCACATACCTGGCCTGTTGGTTCAGTCCCTGGTTCGAGCACCAACGGGAGGAAACCAATCCATGCTTGCCTCTCCCATCAATGTTTTCTCTCCCTCCCTCCCTCTCCTATCCCCTCTCTCCTTTCCTTCTTTCTCTAGAAGCAATGAAAAAATGTCTTCAGATGAGGACAAAAAAAAAATTGTTTAAATTTTTTAAAGCAGGAAATAAAAGATCCTCTACAGAACAATGCTGATTCCACACAGCGTGCGCATGTACCTGTGTGCAAGGAAATACCGGAAAAAAATACACACAAATATGAACAGAGCTCTGGGTGATGGGAAAAGAGATAATTCTTATTTCTTCTATTATCATATATTTAAAAGAAGTATTATTACAAATGAGTTACAAAAATAAAAACACCGTGTAAAAATTTGGGAGAGTGATCTACTTCTTTGGAAACAGGTCTCCACACAAGTCAGTACTACTGATAAGGTAATGACTTTGCACTGTTGCTGCTAATCTAAACTTCGAGGTCCAAACCCATAGAACCTGCCTTCCCCCTCGCGCCATCTCCCAGGTCTCTGCTCACTCTGTCCATACGCACACTAGCATGTCCAAATGCCGCCTCGTCTTCCCCTCAAACCTGTTTTTCCTCTTGCATTTTTCATTCTGTGGCGAATGCTACTGCCTAATAACCTAGGCCACTATCCTTACTTCACCTTCTGTTTTTTTCGGCCTGCTATTACTTTCTGTTGGATCCAGTCCCAATGGTGTCCCCATCATTTCTCCACTGGATGACTAGCATGGCTTTCTTTATCCCATCTCCTTGCCTTGCCTTGCCTGGCCTGACCTGCCCCAACTCCTTCCCCACTGTATTCTCCTCACTGCACTGACCTTGCTAAAAGTGTGCTTCTGGGCACATCACCTTCTGAGGTAGACATCTGCAGGCAAACGTGCCAGTGCATCAGACCTCTGTCATCGATGAGCCCACCAGCTCATGTCCCCCATCTCTTTCCCTGCCCCTGTACCACACCTCAGAGCTCTGAGCCCCCACACATGCTGCTCCTGTTGCCTGGGCCCTGGCCGCAGGGCCCGCCTCCCTCGGTTATCCAGCTCACTCCTTGAGCGCTGTCCTTCAGCAGTGGAAGCGCACATCGCCTCCATCAGGAAGCGTCACGGATGGCAGCTACGAGTTACAGGTCCCCAGCACACTTTTTACCAGGCTACCGTAGCACTAAACATGCATTGGGAATCTGCTGTGAACCCTGCCTCCCAGCAAAGGAGATCCTCAGCGTCTGTCAATGAATCCACGCAAGTTTCCGCCATCCAAAACAGAATTACCTGGTCTCGTCTTGAAAGAGGTCCCAACCAAAGATGTCATAACTTGCCCCCCCGCAGCCACTTGTCTCTTTTATCACCTTGGCAATTGAGATAAGTCTTTCTCATCTATTTTAATCAGCCAACAAATTTATTTATTATGCGCTTCACATTCTCTCGTTCTATCTGAATCTACTGACTCTTGCTGAGCCTGTGACAGAAGTGTCACTGAGATCTCTGTGCACGTCAGTCATTTACAGCACAACACCCAACAGCGTGACGACGGTGGCGGGGAGGGGATCGCGGGGGAGCAGGGCGCGGGGGGACAGATGTGATGGACGGAGACCTGACGTGGGGCGGTGCACACACAGCCCAGTGCACAGATGACGTGTTGTGGGATTGTGCGCCTGAGACCTGTGTGACTTTGTTCACCAGTATCACCCCATAAACTCAGTAAGAAGGAAGAAATAAATAATAAAATAAAAATAAAGATTAAAAATAAAGTATTGCAAGCCACCGAGTGGAAGCAGGCAGTGTGCCAGGACCAGGAATATAAAGGTACATCAGACCGTTACTACCTGAAGACCAGTAGAAAGAAATTCTTTAGCCTTTTTCGGACTAAAACCCTCTTTCGCTAGGAGAGTATGTAACTTCTGTTGCTTGTATGCCAGCTCTTCACAACTGCCCACAATCTCTCTTCAAATGTGACTCAAATTGGACACAATAATGAGTCTGACTAATGCAAGTCGTATTTTCTTACCCTTTTATGTCATATTCCTTTTAACACATCCAAGAATCATGTCTATTCTTTTTCCACAATAGCCTTACGGTACTGCCTTAAATTTAGTCGAAGGGCAGTAAGAACTACTGTTTCTAAAAATGGTATTTGTGTGTATGCTCCAACTACCCTGTACGGATCCCCACCAATTTTCTTCTGCCAATGGAGAATAATTTTTCCAGTTTGTTACAATTGTTATACATTGTATTTTTGTAGTTCAGATGATTTACTGTCCTAACTATTTTGGAAACGTACACAATGGAAAAGAAATAAGGAAGGAAAGAAATTTCATTATGTGTGAGGAAAACTCTCCACAACTATTTAAACGTTGCGTCTTTGAGCCTCCAGTGGACTTCACACTGTACTTGACAAGTACGCCCGGTTAAATGTTCTGGGATATCTGTCGGGAAGCTCAGATAGTATTAACCACTATCTTTATTTAACATTAGTCACGCATTTTCTCCACCCTTCCTCCTCTTCTCAGGCTTCGCTCCCCCACCCAGCACCACAGAGCACGGCTGCTTTTGGACTCTCACGCCTCCCCTTCTAAGTCCGTGTTTACTGGGGTTTACCCTGAAGAAAAGCGGAGCCGTGGCCCGGTCTCCCTCCAGGCGGTGTCCTCAGCCTCGGGGCCACGGCTGAGCTTCCCTAGGGCTGCGAGTGCCCAAGTGTGGTGAAGGGTTCAGGGCTCCCGTCCCAATCTCACAGGGGCCTGACACCCGGGAAAGGTGAGGGACACCAACTCGAAGGCATTCACACAGGAGGCAGTAAATGGAATAAACACCTGCTCAGTTGGTCACTCCAAAGAGAATGAGAAGCCTTACAATCATTATGCACGAAACATCTTCGCATTAATGAAGAACAGAACTTGAGGGTGTGACTTGGGAGATCCAGCACGTTTAAAACCATACTGAGGCAGTAATGAAGCACATTACATACCAGTCACTTCAAGTATCTTCGTTTCTAAGTTCAATATATGTTCTCTGTCCTCTTTTCACACTTTACTTTATTTAGCAGCACTGATTTAAAACTGAAACATCATGAATCAAAACTTCCTCTGCACATAAACATTATGTTCTGAGCCCAAAACACATGTTCTTCATTAACTATTAGTAATTTATTATTTTTGCTATTATACTGTTACTTTCCATACTTGTTTTAAGTAACATTACAAAAAATTACTTAATATAAATGTCAAAATCAAATCCACCTTCAAGTCAACATGCTACCAAAAAACAGCAAAGTAGATCTTAACCCTTAACTCTCATTGTTGTCCATGTGCTATGTTTCTTTTACAATTATCCCCACACCCTGAGTATTTTCTGCGAATGGACACAGAAGGTTGTATAGATGTGCCAGGGAAGAAAACTGCTCCTTAAAGCTTTCCTTTGATGAGATAGCACTTAACAGAAATTTAGAAGCAAGAAGCAGCAGAAGTCGGAAACTGCTGGCATCTGTACTCACCACCGCGCAGCCCCACGAAGGCTCGAGCCCCGGGCAGAGGTGGCCTCGTCCGGGGAGCCAGGACCGGCTCCGCCAGGAGAACAGGCACCAGGAACAGCGGGCGGCAACGCCACCTTTCCCCAGCTCATCTTATTTGCGCACACACGGATTTTGGAATCCTCCAGGACTAACAATGAAAACCACACTAGGTTGTTTTCCCAATTCCTATGAAATGAGTCAGTAGGTCAAACAACTTCTCCACTGTGGAGAGAGAGTAATTCCTGCAGCTGCACTCACCATTTCCAGTAACTGCGTCCCTTCCCTTTCCCCCTGATAGAAGGGCTGACCGTCGTCACCTCAGGAGAGCCCACCAGCAGTTCTGAATGAGACACCTTGCAGATACTGCCAGAAGGTGAGTCTTCTCATAGAATCGTCTCCCCTTGTGAAGATGGAGGGGAAAATCCAGCGATGAGTAACACACAGATGAAGTTTCTTCATTTAAAAAGAGTTGGCATAACTTTTTCTCTCTTAAGACCATGGAATCATCTCTTTCTTTCACACAAGATGATGGAATGATACTTAAAATAAATGTTGAACAGCAGTAACAGTACTCTTAAAAGCTCCCCCCCCCCAAAAAAAAACCCACTTCCTTCTGTGAAAGATCCTTTCCTCCTCAAAAGGTCTAGTTAAATATATTCAAAGGATTCAATGACTGTTCAATTAATCCATGTTCCCAAAACCCTTTCCCAGGCTTCTGTGAGTCCTGCAGTTCCATCCATCAAATCACATAAAGCAGAAATACTACAGAGCTTGCTAGCAGCCCTTTGAATCTACAACTCAGGACAACAAACACTGGTTTAGCAATAATCTTCAGACTTTGCCTCCTACTCACCGCATGTAACGTTTCTTGTAGTCAGCGACCCTCTGCATAGGAAATCACCGGCTACCAGCAATAAATCCATAATTCCAAGAACCCACACATTCAGGCAAATATATGGGCATGTATCTCTAAATATAGGTACAGAGACTTCTGTGACAGTTCTTCAGTAGGAGACTGGAAATACTTTTGCTTTCTGTATCGAGAGTACTTTCTTTCTTTTTAAAGAGGAGGTTTCGTTTTGATCTTGAGAAATTCTGATAAAACCACCAACTGAAAACCTGCCATTATAAACGAGGGATTTCACAACCAACAGTCATTCCAAAAACTGTGGCTATTCATTTCTGGAAGTGATTCATTGCAAAAGAATCACAGTTGGTGGTGGAGGAGCATTAATTTTTAGAAGACAGCCTGCCCTCTGAGAAGTGAGCAAAAGCCTCCGAGATGGCAGCCACGTGCCTCGCTGACCCTGTCCCAGCTCCCTGAGTCACCCTGCCGCAAGATGACACGCAATGACCAGTTTCCTCTGTAACTCCCTCAGCACACAAAACCCCTTTGGTCTATACCCCCGGGGAGTGGACCCTCCGGGGATGTTCAAACGAATCTGGGAGGTTCTCCACCTGTCAACGCTCGGTCGCTGCTGGCAAGTAACTGGCATATGGACACTCACTTCCTGTGAGTATTTCTGAAAGAGCTTATGATATTTCCTTTGGGGAGGAGAAAAGAAACCTGGAGAGGAAAGCAACACAGTGAGGGGAAGTCATTCCAACAAGCAAAGCCGAAAGCATGCACCGTGATCGCTGTTTACCAGCCACGCCTAATTTTAATTTGGTTTCTCAACCCCTGTGTAATTAAGACAGCCACAGGAGCACAGCATCGGAAGAAAGGGGGAAAAAGACATTTCACAAATGCTTAGACCTTCAGTGCGCGTGACCAGAAAAGTAATCTTAAGATTCAAGTGAACCAATCTGAAGCTGGTTAGTGTTAACCCTTCAAGGAAAGAAAAATGAGTTACTCTCCTTTGTCCCCAAATTTCAAACATGGGAATCAGCTGCCCTCCTGGACACTGAGACACCCAAGACACGGCCTCTGAGCGCCACCCCCGGGGTTTGTGGGAAGAACTTTTTCAGATGTGTGATGCGCACGCACGCACACACACGCCTACTGACAAGACCCTGTCACATGAGCGGAGTGGCCACGTGGCTTTCGCACCAAAGCACCTTTCCAAAACTGGCTACGAGGGGCTAAAATACGTCCTTTGGTATTTCTCTTGGCATCAGCCGAACCTGATCATTTACATCAGGGAGGAGCAGAATTTCTGGACAGAAGGACAGGATGAGTAAGGAAAGTTGCTTTTATCCCACCTGCAAGAGTATCGATGGTGCCAGAGCTCATTTTCTGAAGGGACTAGTAGATCTCTTTTGCCAGAGGAGGAGCTTTAAAGTGAAAAGCCTGTCCTTCAGTCCAGGGGTGTGGCTGTGCTTCCACCGTGGGTGGGGATGGTGGGGGAGGGGAGGGACACACCAGCTCCCACTTACCGGGAACCAAATACAAGGGGTGCTTAGCACATTTGTGACACAGCACTTCAGGGCCTTCCACTCCCAGTGCTGACACTTGCCCAGCTGCACCCCAACTCCTCGACTTCTCATTTGTGGACACCCAAGACACACGTGAAGACTCCATGTAAAATGTGTAATGAAACCATCTGTGTCTTAGCGTCTGGAGGGAAAGTTTCACTAGTGTGTTTTGGTTTTATGATCTTCACCAAAGAGAAGAGCATGGAAACCACTCGTGCAACGTGACTATAATCTTCAAACCGAGAATGAGTAAAAGAGCATCAGAAACGGGAGTTAGGGATTTAATTTAAACCAACCGCACCGCAAGCTGTCGCCACTCTGCCCTCACTCCCGAGCCTGACCACCCTCCTTGATAAAAAGAGGACGTTGTATATGATGTCAAAAGACCAGGGACCCTTCAGAGGGAGTCAGTGTTAAATATCTCCATTAAAAAAGAAATCCTACTGATACTGAGCTTGGAGAAAAAAATAAAAGCAGTGATTAGAGGCCTCACAGCGACTGATACGTTAGCATGTCTGATTTCCTCCCGAAATAGGAAGGCTCCCTCTTCTGCTGGGGTCGTGTTCGTCGTACACTTGCTTGAAGCTCCCAGAGCTTCCATACAGTGTATTCCCACATCAGACTCTGGATGGCCCATGCAGAGGTTTAAACAGAGAAAGGGAAGTCAAGAAAGGTAATGAAGACCCTGGAAGACACGCCTGGGGGCGGAGGGGGGAACCTAGAGAACAGGAACCCAACAGGTGTGGCTGCGGCCAAGATGCTACTGCCCTTTGGGAGTTCCTATTAATTTGGGGGCTAAGAGGAGCGATTTCTCAGGTTGTTTAGAACAAACTTTAGAAACTGAACAGGCCTTGCTGTGTGTAATTTGACATGCTGTGCACATCATTTGAGGCCAAGTTTATAGAATCAATGACCTCTGGGCCCACTGTCTCCAGAGTCTCCCCCTCCCCCACCAAAATAAAAGCCTGTGACAAATGCGCTTCATGTTCAGTGTTTAGCCAGGGGTTTTTTAAACAATGAAAAGGAGTGCACTTTTCAGTGGTACTTTCACAGACATGAGGGGGAATGGCCTCACACAGAAAGATGTGGGAAGACCCAGGAAGCTGGAAGACCTTGGGTTCAAGTTAAGGTTCTTCCTTTGGGAGGCTGCGTCTGGCTGCCGCGCTCCCAGCCCCTGCAGTCTACTGAGCTCCACAGAAACCCAGGGGGTGGGGGCGGGGGCAAGCGGGACTGGCACTGGGTGGCTGGCTGTGCGCTGGCCGGACTGGGCCAAGGGAGATCCTAGGAAGCCTGGAGGCAGAATACCATCAGGTGCACTCTGTGCAGGCCTGCCCGGAGGGGCACAAGCAGCAGCCCCCCAGGGGCTTCAGTCAGCTTCTTAGGGTTTTCGAAGAAGGGCTCAGAGAGGCGGGACACCACGTCTGCTAAAGAGAAAAGAAAATGTGGAAACATGGCAGAGGCGGACAAGGCCCGTCATGAAAGAGAAATGAAATCGGGTACCCCTCCCTAAAAGGGGAACAAAAAAGAAGTCCAGAGATCCCAGGGCACCTGAGAGGCCTCCTCCAGCCTTTTTCTTGTTTTGTTCTAAGCATCGCCCCGAAATCAAAGGGGAGCATCCCGAACTGTGCACTGGTGAGGCGTGGAGAGATGGGGAGTCAGTCACATGGCTGCAGGGGACAGGCAGCCAGTGAAAGGCAGGGCCGCACTGAAGGAGAACTACGGACAGGAGAGGCTGCCGACCCAAGTACAGGAAAGCCTGATGCCACAGAGGAGGGGTCGTCCAGGCTGAAAAAAGCGAGAAGAAGAAGGAAGAGGAGGCAGACGAAGAGGAGGAGAAAAGAAAGATGATGATGATGAATAGCTTGGTTCTACCAGTGTTTTTCTTGTCTATAAAGCACCGAATGCCCCTGTACACAACTCAAAAGAAAAAAAAGGAAACGTAAGGCTAAGATTTGTTTTTAATCTGCACACTGTCTTTTTTTGTATAGTTAACACGCTACTGAATGCGTCTTTCATAGAGCCCTGTCCTGGTGGTATTTTTAGCAGCCACTAACCACCTGGTACAGCCAAGGGGCCGCACATCGGCCTGGAAGTTTAAAGTGGGTTCTTGGGGGTGCACAGCACAAATGGGGTCTATGGAAGGTAGTTTTTCCATCTTCAGAGGTCTCTGATGCAGCTTAGGCGAAGTAATTGTTGTTCTGTTAACCGAATACCCCTCTAACTGCAAAGGAAAAAGAACTGCAGCTGTTTTGTTGACATCCTAAATGCTTCTAAGTAAATACAACTTTTTAATTTAAAAAAAAGAGAGAGAGGTTCTCCTCTGGCTACGCTTTGCTCTGGAGCAGGTCACCCAACCTCTTTAAACCAATTTAACGGTCGGTGATAACAGCAAACTGACATACAGGGCTGACTTAGACACTCAGCAACCCTGCAAGCTCAATTTTGCTATTATCCCCATCCTACGGATAAGGAAAGTGGGCCCCCGGGGGGGAGTTTAAGGACCGGACCAAGGTCACATAATCAGTAGGTGGTGGAACCAGGACACAGAGCCAGGGAGCCTGACCCTGACCACGCTGCTCTGGAGTTTTCCATGTGGTGTCTCCCAGTCCCAGCAGGCTGAGGTGCACAGGAGGTAGAACAGCACCTAGGAAACTGCCTGGAAAACTGCAACATGAAGCAGAATTTTAATCGTGCCACATGCAAATATATTCTCTGAAGAATTTAGAGAAAGTAAATGTTAACTAGGTACTGGTGACTCTAACACGCTAGTTTCTTCTCTGAGAACAGTTTCCTGTAATTTGCAAACTGCTTCTTTGAAAAATCAGACACCGAGTTTTAGAAGCAGAAGGGATTTAGAGATCTTGTTTTTAGCCAGTGTGGTTAAGTAAGGCTCAAGGTCACAAAGTTAAATTAGAACCCTCAGCCTATGGCTCCCCAGGGAAACACTGGCCCACTGCCTCACAGTCCCACAGGGGCTGCGAGTGCACCTGGAACGGGGAGCACTCCTCGGGTACTTCCATCTTGTCAAGTGTCCATTCATGTGATGCATGTGTGTCGTACTGGCCCTTGGAAATGATGGTTCGTTATACATCTTCTCACTACGAGCTCCTCTGGCTTTAAGACGACAGAAAGATGTGTGGAAAATCTTTTCTTCCCATTATCACTTCTTAAAATTAGGGAAAAACAAAGCTTCCGTTAAAGCTCTGGTTATGATGAACACAACTCAAGTTCTACCCAATTCTTTCCTTTTTCTTTAAACCTGCTTGTATGCAAACTCTGTGATGTTGAACAAATGGTCTTTCCCACGTGCTTATTTTTTTTTCTTTAATTATTTTTATTAAAGTACAGTTGACACCACCTGCTTCCTGAACGTGGCTGCCGAGAGGAACTGCGAGTCTGGCCGTGAATGATGATGCGGCCACTGGCTCTTCCAGGAAAAAGCAACTCCCTGTCTAGGCTCCTCGGCCTTTTCACGCTGAGCATCCTACAAAGTTTGGCCTTATTATTTTCACTTAGAATTTTTTTGGTGGTTCTATCACTTTGGGTCACACCAAAATACCTGAAAATATCTCTTCCTAAAACAGACATTTGTTGACAACACTAGTTAAGAAGAGAGAGAAATTAAGGCCATATTCTGGCTTTATTTTCACTTAAGAGAACAAAGATTCTAGGAAATTTATGTACGTTAAATTTATAAGCCGGGTTTTTTTTTCCTTCCAAAGATTTATTTGGCATGTAAAGTTACTTCCTGCACTGTAATCATAAAGTCAAGTTATTTACTCCTGTCATAACCATTCATACTTCCTGTCATAAAAACTTGAACTTGGCTGAAATAGTAAATAAAACTTACAAAAAACTATAGGTAGGAAGCGACTGCACAGGTATATATTCAATTCGTATTCCAATCTGAGAAAGGGACGAACCATGCCTTCTTGGAAAAAAACAGTCATTTGCTTTATCATCCTGGGTGAGTAACCCCACTTATAGCCCACAGAACGAACCTAAGGGTAAAAAGAACTTTATTTATTGAGCTCAATCGATAGTTCTGAGGCACTTTCAAGGATGACTCCTAGGGGTACTGAGTGTGTACTGAACTGCAAGGTATCTAGCCCAGGGTTAATCTGTAAAGATTCAGAAGCTCACATAGCAGAGACAAGTGCATTTTAAATGCACGTGTGCATTTGCCTTTGGGGCCTACGTACTTGTAGAAGAAAACAGGCTTCTCGATGTCTAGCCTCCGTGTGCCTGGTGGGGAAAGCCAGGATACACATACGGCGATAGAGGAAAGTGTGCGTGAACAGATTTGTTTACCAAACAGGGCCCAGCAAAGTCTGTCTCCCAGTGCCACACAGCAGGATCCATCCAAAACAACACACACAGAAGAATCTACAGCAACAGCTCTTCTTCCTGATAAAGGTACAACGGTTTGTGATTCCAACTGGGCAGAGATTACAAGGTAGAAGTGTGACTCAGTCTTGAATTGGGACTATGCCGCAAGTCTGGTCTAACACACACACACGCCCCGCCTTACAGTCCAGCACAATGGTTTCAAAGCTCCTGCTTCACAGCAGAACTTATTTATTCAGCACTGGCATCTAGTACCGTTAACCCTTCGCACTTCCACCTGGAGAGGGCCGTCATTTAAACTCAGTAGGATACAACAAAACCAACCCATCCTACCTATTTTAGTTTCGTGAATTGTATGGCCATGGGACCAGGCTTGAAAGTTGGGACCCCTGACTCCCACTCCGACAGAACAGAGCTGAGGCCACTGGCACCGACATCATGAGCACCGTGTTCAGTGACTGCTGCCTGGTGCTCTCCCTCCATCTCCCACGTCCAATAAACACGTCGGACCCTCCTCACTTTGTCCCCAGAGGGGTATAGTATGAGGGCCTTCTTAATTGATTCACTTGCCAAGGAGCAACCGTGTGGTTGAAAAACATGGTCATGAGTAGGAAAACTGGGTTCTGGATTTGGTTCTGCCAGATACAAACCACATGATCCAGAGAAAGTTGAGTAATTTTCTTGGGTCTTGGCATTCTCATCTGTGGCATGAAGAAGCCTATCAAATTATATGATCTAATTTGTGACACATACAGTCACCAGATACAATCTTCTGAAATTTCGTTTCCTCGGGTCACTGCATACCTTACAACATCTTCAGTGACTTTGCTAAAATTTAAATTCTTCAGCCTGAATTAAATGAGAACATCACATGTAAAATGAAAGGTACCACACAAATGCAACAGCAACCCTAGTGGGTCACTTCTCGAGCTGCATGCACTACGTATCACCAGGAGTTTTACACATTGTGCGTGGGCTGTAACCCCCATGACCACTCTGCAAGTTGGCCTTATCACTCTACATTGCAGACCAAGAATTTGCAGTTCTGTGGACAGATAACTCGCCCAAGGCTTGGTAACCTAGTTAAGTGCCAGGAAGGGCATACAAATCTACATGTGGTTGATTATAACGCCCACTAACCCGTACTGAGTGCTTTAACTGTAACCTAACGTGGGGCAGGGGAGGGTGTTCCCCAATTACTTGGGTAATCATTCTCTGACTCACTGCAGTTGCCAGGCTGCATAAGGAAGCACAGGTCATCATGTTACCCTTTAATGTTTAGTTCACATGAGCATCAGCATCTGTTCCTGCTCACTTTCTTGGCTGGTTAGTATCACGGAATAAAAATGAAAATACAACATAGTTCACTTGTAACGTGAAACTGCACATTTTACATAAAGTTGATAAAAATGGCCCTGGAGAACTGTTTGAGATTTTGTCATGTGTGGTCAGAGACAAATAAGGATCAAAGAGAGTTTGAAGAGTTAAAAACAGAGGAAGAGAAGTAGACTCTTCAGGAGAATGGTTCTAATATCAAAAGATTAAGAGAAACCCTTGGGGAAATTCGAATACTTATACACACCCTCCTCTTTATGTTATGACTCTACCACAGAAGTCGACATTCAATCTTTGCTCTCAGAAATAACATATTGTTGCACTGTATCCCAAATTTCTGTTATATAATATAAAACAAACTTAACTCCATTTTTTTAACTTTTCTCAATAATAGTCCCAATAAAATACTTCTTTAAAAATGTTACTGTTTGTTTTAAATGTGTGACTCAGTTTTAAAGTGGAGTCTCTTAAAGAGTTTTCTAGATCATTATCTTCAGATAAGGACCTACAGAAATGGTAGTAACGGAAAAAGGGAGAAGAAAAGGATTACTGAAAAGCAAACAGCAGTCCACAACAACAACAACAACAACAGAAAAAAGGACTATTCTTCAGCCCACAAATGGAAAGTAATGTCCTAGTTTTCCACCCATTTCAAGATTGTCAGGCTCACCTAGCCCAAAGCACACGCGAAGAAGCCAGGCTCAACACGATGGCCTAGTGTGGCTGAGTGAGTTGGGCATTGTCTGGCAAACCGAAGGGTCCCCGGTTTGATTCCCAGTCAGGACACATCCCTGGGCTGCTGGCCAGGTCCCTGGTTGGGGGTGTGCAATTGGCAACCAATCAATGTTTCTCTTTCTCCCGCCCTTCCCCTTTCTCTAAAACTAAATAAAATCTTTTAAAAAAGAACAAAAAAGAAGCCCTATCGGCTCCACGTCCCATTCTCACCACCACTGTATCTATGGTGGTCAACATGTGGCATTCATTCCCAGGGTGTTCTGCTAGCCCCTGGGCAGTCAGCTTGTCCAGGCAAAGCTAGGCTGCGGTCTAGGCAACTCAGTGTAAATCCTAACTTTACGAGATATGCTCCATCCATTCTATCTTTACCCAGTAACCTCAAGATTCCTACTTTCCCTCACAAAAGACAAGAGTTTATAATCTGGAAGGATTTTCTTATAATTCACTTTAAAAAGGCCCCACTGTGTCAAAATCCTTCCTGGCATAAAATCTGTATATATACTTATATATAAAATGAAGTGATTCTGGTTTCTGCATATTCTTTAATCAAAGGTTAGGAGAATGGCTATTTTGAGAAAGATTTAATGAGATTTGTAACATAAAACCTCAAATGCCCATTGACTTAACCAAGATGACTCTGGAACAGAAAGTGTGGCTGCTGTGCTTTTTCTAGTGACTATTACATCCACCTCCAAGAAGCTAATAAAATAATGCTGCCCATGCCAGGAAGAAACCCAAGAACGCATGCCCTTAGAAGACTGAGTCTCAAGTTGGTAAATGTGGAGGCGTTCACTGTAAGCTATCAGAACGTTAAGTGAGCTTTTGGCCTTGCAAGAGTGTTGTTTGCTGTAGGGATCTTGGCTTGTTCCTAAAGAGACAACAGTTCTGTGATACTTTGAAATAGTTCCTTCCCTCTGAAAACAAGAGGTGTTACTCTTCATTCGGAGAAATCCAGAGCCTGTGATCTACGCATTATAGTTGAGATTTTTTTTTTCATATATATGCAAAGGACATTCATGCGCAGTAATGCACAATGCAAAATTAACACATAATGAGCTAAAGAAAGAGCCTTTCTAGATTCAGAAAACCGAATTAGAGAATGGGGTGAGCAGAGCTGCGATGGGAAGGAAGAGGTCACAGTTCAGTGGTTTTGAACTTCTGACTGTGATTCCAAAACATTTTTAACACAGCACTGAGTTTCCAAAAAAGGATTCTGTTGGGGCATAATGGTGTATTGCTGTGTATATTAATGAGGACCACTGATTATGGCATTCTCTCTTTTAAGACTCTGAACAGAAGCTGAGCATGCAGGCAGATAATGTCGAGCAATGCAGCAGCCCCACTTCCAGTCCTTGCAAGCACAGCTTGGGCTGCAGAGGCTCAGGGGAACGTTTACTTCGGGAAGCATTCAGCGGACAGCATTCAGTTTCCTCCATTTAACCAGGTCACCCAGGCATGGAATGCACAGCTCTGCCAGACACAGAGCGTTTGGGATGCCTGAGAAACAACAGCTTGATGGGGCTACTGATGCGAAGAGAGGCCACGGTTTCCTCTTTCTCTGCTTTGAATGGCAGCCTTGACGTCACAACAGCTAGGAACCACTGGAGAGGGACAAATAACAAGGCGTGAGCCAAGAGCTCCCTGCTCTGCTGCAGGGCCATTTTAATCTCATTCTGGTATCTTCTGTGGCTGCAGAGTGTCAGCATGCACAGAGGTGAATGACCAGAGCTAAAAAATAAAGGAAGTTTCTGGGCTGATAAAGCAGACCTTTAACGGGTACAGACCATTGTCTTAAAAAAACCTGGATAAACTGTAGCTCCTGAATTAAGTTTGCTTTGGACAGAACAGACCTCGCAGGGAATGCCTGTAGCTGGTGGCCCGGACCTCTGCATGTTCCCTGAAGAGCTAAACTTCCTATATTTCAAAGCAGACTCTTCTGTGAGGAGCTGGCACTTAAGTCCTAGGGAAGGCAAGGAGCAAGCAGGTAGTTTCTAAGAGAGACCCATCTCATTTTCTAGGATAAAAACATCCTTTGCAGGATTTTATAATAAAAAGTTCAAGCAATTAAATATGCACATTAGCACCCAACTGCAGGTATCTGGATAAATGGGTAGAAGAAAACGTTCAGATGCTGACAGGCATAACTCACCACTATCAAAAATGAGTTGTCCGTACGTACAAGTCACTGGAGTAGTTTGAAAAGCATAATCTTTCACATTTCTATATGACATTAAAATTATAAATTATATTTAGCGATGTGAGTGCCAGCCTGCCTTATATCCATCATCAGTGCAATGCGAACTCCGGACACACCAGCCATCTGCAGACAGGGTCTGAACACACCCTCCCACTCCAGGCACGGACTCGAGAACAGCTTTCTGTTCTGTTCTGTGGTCTGCTCTCTTGGGGCCACTAACAACTTTCACCAAACCCAAGCCCCAGCCTCAGCCCGCAGTCTTCACGGCCCTCTGGGACAGCTAAGGCTGGAAAACCAGGGGCCAGAGGGTCATCTTTGAGAGGGGTGCTGTGTGGCTGGAGGCCAGCAGAGAATAATCTGCTCTGAAGATTTACGCCCTTCCAAAGATGAAAGAGGGTAAAATTCTGATCCAAAACTCTCCTGCGAGACCCCACAACGGAATACCTCCCTTGGCCTTCAGTCTGTCTCTCTGTGGGCATTTGCAGCCTGCTTTGGAATCAGGTCTTTGGACTCACGTGGTCTTACTGGGTAGGAAACAAACTCTGCATCTTGTCCCTGCTGTCCACAACACCAAGTACATTCAGTGATTATACAATGGAGAGGATACAGCAAAAACTATTTTTTAACTGCTTTTTTTTTTTCAAATGGTCGGTATACTCAAGAGGTGAAAGTTATTCTAGCCCTACCTTGTTTTTATTTTATAGGAGCTTTTTATAGTTTAAGAACTATAATTAAATTTCCTCTGAACTGATTTATTAAAATTAAGTTTCCATGAAGAGAATGACAGGATTTCTCAAACTGTTAAGTCTTCAAAAGGACGACAGTGTATTTTTTTATTCTAATATGAGAAATAAAGGAATCTTTTCCATCTGCATCTTGATTAGAATTTTGTCAATGTTCGAATTCCTGGTTACAGACCACAGTGAACAATCAGTCATTCATTAAGAAACAACTACTGAAAAGACAATATTTAAAAGAGCAAAAATAAATCATAATGTGATTAAAACACTACACACGTCTTCCCTTCAAGACAAGCGCTGCGCCCATCAGGGTATTTAGTGGGTGCCAGATATCACTGGGGTCTAGATTTAATTATGTAATAAAGAAAGCACTGCACTTAATTTGTTCACAAAAAGACCTAAAACTGCACGGATATGACGGTGGTGATAACAGACAGGGAGGAGAACTGGCAGCATGAAAATGAACTACTAATTTTTAAATTATTTAAACAGAGGATCGCTCACAAATGTGAACAAACTTCTGATCTAGTGCCGCAACGAGAAAAGGTAATTATAAAGATAATTTTCAGCTGCACTAGGTTCTGCTTTAATTTTTCTCCTGTTAAAAATTAGTCATTTAAAACTCCCTGCTGCTTTTAATCAGAAGGGCCAAAAAAGGGGAGATGAGATTCGTCCCCAGGGGACTCACAGACAATGCTGGGACTTGAGACAGCAGCCCTGTCACCTGAACCGAAGGCACTGCGCTTGCTCGACTAAGCTAAGCGGTGAGGCCTGGGAAGAACTCAGGTCCACAGCCCTCTTTCCAAGTGACAGCAAGAGGGGGGATGCGCTGTGCCCAGTGGGTTCCAGCGCGTGCAGAGTGGCCCGTGTTCGGAAGTCCCGCCCTAGCCAGCCGACTCGCCATCCGTGGTGGCCATCCCCAGCAGAGGGAGGGTGGCTCTCCTGACACCCATGTCTCTTGCCTACCGAATTCTGCACAAACAGCAGACCCGATTCCTGTTTTTGGTCTGAGGACAGTGATGGGACTTTTCTGTAAATTTCCTTTAGGAACGGACAGCTATTGTAAACAGACACGAGCTCTCCCTTTTCTAGTTCCTCTCCTGAAAATGGTAGAGAATTGTATGTCCTAGCTCTAAGCTTATGTATTAAAAAGTACAATAAAAAGAAGTTTTCTCCTCTGGTTTATCACAACTCAACCCACAGTCATCATCCAACCCTGTAACATACCTATGAATGAGTTTTTACAGACTGGCCTCTTAGCTTTTTAGAAAAGTCCCTCCCTCCCTCCCACCTATTCTTTACCTATATGCAAACAACTCATAACACTAACATCCAAGACTGATGTCCATACTAGACAGCTTTGAAAAACGAAAGTCTTTATGCTTACACATCTCCCCTGTCATTATCCTTAGTTTCTGAATAGGTGCGCAGCAAGGGAGCACTCACAGGTTTAATTCAGATTCTTCACTGTACACATTCTTCCCCTTCCCAGCACATCCTAGCCTACAACGGCCTTTGTAAGCCTATATGCTGCCCATTCCTCCCACCAGCCTGCAAATTCCGCAAAGGAAGAACTAATCTGCAAGTTATCCTTGTGCGAACACTGTGGAGGGATGGAAGGAGGGCAGGGAAGGGGAGTGGAGGGAAGAGGTAAGTAGTAAGAGGAAAGAGAGAAGGAACGAAGCATCACAACAGCAACTGCTCTGGTTTGAGTAAACGGAAAGAGCACCTTTAGAATTTCATAGAATTGAAAATTCTTTGTAACCATTAGCTCATAGATCTCAAAATGACCCCCAGTGACCTTTTAACATTAAATTAAAATGACTATTTATGACATAGAGGCTGAGCAATGAGGCATAATTTGTCCCTAGATCCTCCACGTTTTATCTATACAACAGCCACCGAGGCGGGCACCCCTGCGTGCTGACCTTTCGAGTCATCTGCGTGGAACGGCAGAGCTGCATCCCTCTGAGTATGAGACTGTGATAAAGGTCTAGCATTTCTTTCTGTCCGTTCAACATGCCCTGGAAACACAAAGCCCCGATTTTAACCTTGGGGATATCTGTGGAAAGGAAGAATGAGTTCTCAAGCAATTCTTCTAGTTTTTACCACCCACACGAATATGTAGTTTCTGGTAGAAGGACACCTCTCAATGACGAAACCATTTACCTATACTAAGCAGGGGCACAGGGTGACCCAGAGCTGACAGCTAGGAAGCCAGGCTGTGTATCACTAAGAGGGTCCTCTGATCTCCTGGCTTTGGGGGGCAGGGGCGTCGAGGGACTCTGCCTCACCAGCATGTCCTACGATGGGCCTCATCCCTGACATGGGACAGATGTGGCAGCGCCCATGCTCACACAGCCCATGGCCGACAAGGCAGCCCAGGGGTCACAGGCTGGGTGTGCCGCCGGGCCTGGCCACAGGCCATGGGCCTCAGTCTCTGTAGCTAATGTGGACTGCAGGAAAATCATATGCACCACAGAGAAAGTGTGAAAGAAAAGTCCAGACAGCCCACTGTGGGTTGGAAGCATCTTGTCTAGTGGGTTGGAAGCATCCTGTCTAGCAACAGTTACTGACATGAAACTTAACCTGCTGAGCTGAGGGCAGCCCTAACCTGGTCCTCTTTGCCACAACTGCCTAAAGCCCTTCTGTCAAGGCAGAGATGAACTTGAACTTCCATCCTATGTGGCTGCCCTGGGAATGGTGAGAATTAAAAGGAACAAAGTATGCCCTGGTGCACCTTAGTACTGCGGGTCCCCTTGGGTAACCTCCCTTCTGTAACCTACGTTCAAAACCCCAGTTCTGACCTTAGCACTATGAGACCAGCCTTGGGAATTTGGCTTTCTAAAACTTCTTGCTCAGGTAAGTTTCTCCATCAACTTATCAAAATGTGTTATTCCCTGAGGGTCTACAATATGTCCAGCATTCTTCTGATGACAAAGTAATAAATCACTCCCTCTGCTCTGTGCACTCAAGCAGCCTCCTTCTCCCTTCTCCTGGTCGCCTACACCTCTTTCTTGACCGGCATGGCTTTAGAAAATACAAGCATTCACACACCCAGGGAGCTGACTGCACGGCACCCGTCATGCGGCAAGAAAGGCAGAGGTGCCAGCTCTAACAGCCTGGCTCATGGACCTGGGTCCTGACCTGTACCACCAGCATCCCAGGAATGCGACCTTCCCCATCACACCCTCCTGAGGACAACCAGCTGTGACCTTCTGACTCCGTGGGCAGGACATGACACAGTCCACTGTCATTGGTAAGAGTATTTCCAGGTCTAGTTGTGGCTTTGTGGCCACACAGAGGTCTTCACCCCTCCAGCAAGCCCCAGCAGGAGAGGGAACCAAGGCCAACGACCTGTGATCTAATCCCAGAGCCAAAGTGAGTTTGTCGAAGGCCCTTGGGAAAAACTGTGTTTTCCCTGGCCGGGGCTTGGCTTCCCTGCTTTAAAAGAATCCTTAGTATTTATTGCAGTAAAATGAAGCACTTTCAAATTTCTGCCAGATCCCCTGGAGAAATAGGGTTTTATTAACACCAAATAAATGCAATGTTTGAAGGGCAGAAGACCCAGATTCCAGTCCTTGGCCCACTACTGACTCACTGGGTGGCTTCAGGCAAGTAACTTAAATCAAGCAGACATCATTTTCAACGAGTACAGAGGGGGCACTTGGTAGGGGGCCAGTGCCCTGTGAGGTCTGCGGCGCAGCTCGCTGGTGAGACTCAGTCGGAGAGACAAAGCCCTCTGCTAGGGCCCACTGCCTGGAGCGCTGTTTCGTGGCTGGGTTTGAGGTGGCCCTAAAATGCCTGAAATCTTGAAGTTGAAGAAAGTAGGTGCGACCTGTCATTTAAAAGGGGGAAGACTCAGATGGCAGCTAAGAACACAGCTTTTAGAAGCCAACTCTGGGTTCACATACCTGGGTCCACCATTTATGGATTTTAGTTTTCTCCTCTGTCAAATATGAATAAATAGTGTCTACCTGTCATAGGTTGTTGTGAAGATGAGCTGAGTTAACACATGTTAAGTAAGCACCAGGTGAGCATTAGCTATTAGCTAAAAGTTAACAAAATATTAAAGTTAAGTATCGTAATTGAGTGTACATGGTTTCATTTTACAAAGCAAATTTATATAGAGTTTCATTTGGACCTCATGAAAACTCCATGAAAGATAATAAAACAACAATTCCTAACCTTTTCACAGCCCTTAAGGGTTTGCAAAGCACTTTTCCCTTATTTTCTCTGAAGTTCATATTCTCACCATTTATTCTTTTATAAGTCATACTTCAGCAAAGTGACCAGGTGGATTGGAAAAATGAAAAACAAAGACAGAACTTTAAGAAATAAAAAATAACAACTTTAAAAATAAATGTCCCAATCGACAGCACTCTAAGAACAATTGGTAAATAATGCTTTTGATGCCACCCACACGCTGGTACCTTCACCTCAGACCTCTCTCCAGAATCACAGACCTGCACGTCCACCTATCTACTCCACACCCCACTGGAACCCCAAGAGACACCTCAAAGCCAACGTCTGAAACGGAACTGTCCTCTTCCCTGCCCTCGAAAACAAGACAATGGGCAAACTGTGATGTATTCACACACAACTGGAACATCGTAACAATGTACGCCAAGGAAATGCAGCTGTATCCAACAACATGGATGAATTTGACAAAAATAAAATGAAACGAAAACACAAGCTGCAGAAAACCACACCAAGTGTGACACAATTCTTATGTGTATGAGCAATGCACATTTATGTGATAAAATGTACGACAAACTTGTTTTAAAAGCCGAGAGAATTATGCACACAAATTTCAGAATCGTGAGGAAGCCCGAGAACAACAGGAACGAAGTACTACAGAGAGGTCCGAAAGTATTTGTTAACGGTTTAATTCTAAAACTAGGTGGTGGTTCACTGGAGCATGTTTAGCTTTCATTGTGCTTTAGTGTTTACTTGTATGTTACATATAACCTTTTGTGTATATCAAATAATCAACAAATTAAAAAGACAAAGATACAACCTATAAAAATGAATTGTACTGAAAGTCAGATTTCAGCCCAACAAAGCAGTACAGGGAAGCCAATCTTGCTAAAAATATGAACAAATTAATGTAAACTAACAAAGCTGGTTACGGAACGTAATTACTTTAACGAGGAATTATGTAATGAGGATGAACACAACATGGTATGCGGTGCCTGGATCAGATGCCTAAGGGAGAATGACCAGGTTTACAGGTCAGAACAAATTTGTTTATCAGGAATCTTTTTCCTGTTTTGCTAGGCTTTCTTAAACCCAGAATGGATTGACGTTACTTGTTTCATGTGATTTGTTTAGCAGGCGGACGACCCAAGGCTGCTGAGGACGGGAACGGCTCCCTGGCCTGCCAGGTCTCAGGCCTCTCGAGGCTGCACCTTGAAGGCCTGTGATTTTAGAGTTACTCTCTTTTTCTCCATCAGCACTGATAGCAGTTTGTTGTGGGTAGACTTAAAATACTCTCCTCTTTCTAGAACGTCTAAGATGCCATTACTGAGATGAACATGCCATCACAATCTATTCTAGGAGGAAGTGAAGAGCTTAAAGCAACACCAGACAAGATGTGCCTTGTCGATTCATCCGTTTGAACAGGCACAAAACGAAAAGAGACCTGTGAATTTCTTGTCCTTTTCAAATAGGAGCTGGTTCTATTGGAATGGCCAGGGAGGAGAAGACAATTTGATTCAGATTTGGCATGGGTTTAGGGAAAGAAATTCTTTGTAGCTGGTCCTAAACATTACGGTAACTTGGACTGAGTGAGTTTCCAGGGGAGAAGTCGCCACATGTTATAACAGAAGCAATCAGGTTTGGCACGGAAAGGCGTAGAGGCAGCACGGTAAAAGCAGCGCCGTCCCCCCGCGCACGGTGAAGCCTCGCAGGCCAGGACCCTTGCCCGGGACCGCCGCCTGCCCTTCTCGGTGCCTGGTCAGGTTAAGCAGTGCCCCTTTCACATCAGTCTTCGCCACATTCCCAAAAGCAATATTCTTAATTTCTAATGAATTCTTAAAGGAGAACTTTCTCTTCCTTCTTACTAAAAAAAATGAACAAACAATTCGAAGAGAGAGTCAAAAACAGGAGTGCCAGCAAAAATTCGGGGTCTGAGAAGGGTGAGGGGTCCATTTTTCAAAGGTACTAATTTTACAGCTCCAATCAGGTAAGACCGTGCTCTCTTGTACACGCCACTCCTCCCCACTTAAATTTTGGAAAACTACATTCTTGCCTGCATCTGCCCTGCTATTTTGACTGGTCATTCCCAAACGTAAGGTGCCCTACTTCGAAGCCTTCCAAAACTAAGAGGAGGCTCTGCCTGCTGCAAAGCAGGCTGTTAATGAGTTTTCACTGAGTGACTCTGCATTCTGGCATGGCCTTGATTTGGGTATAAATTCCCAGGCTATTGCACTAACAATAACAGCTTCTAGCTCTGTTCAGGGTTTTTTTTTTTTTGGTTAGGTGAAAAATATTAGAAAGGCATAAACCTTGCCTCACAGAGTAAGTATGTACACAGACACGTGCATTTTATGAAACTTACATGCGCAGAGGTGAGTCTTCTAGACCATACCATGTTTTACAGAAAAAAAATCACATTATTTACTTTAGGTCTTCAGAAGTCATCACATGCTCTCACAATTAAAGACAAAAATATAAAGCTAAGTACTGAACACTGCATAGCTCTGATTTATATTTTTTGGTCACGTTCATCATAGTTTACTATTTCCAAGAGGAAAAATAAACTTATAGAATGGTGCTGAATATAGTATCTAGTTTCCAGTTATGAAAAGCAAATGAAATGAATTAAACTTTGACCAAAGAAACCGAACAAAATATAAATATAAATAATACAGTTTGGATTTCCAAAGTAGCTTTCCATGTATTGTCATCTACTTCTTTTTTAAAATTATTTTATTGTTGTTCAATTACAGTTGTCTGCATTCCGCACCCCCCTCCCCAGCCCAGCCAAACCCACCTCCCCGCCTTGCTTCCACCCCTTGGTTTTGTCCATGTGTCCTTTACAGTAGTTCCTGAAAATACTTCCCCCCATTGTCTCCTCCCCCTCCCCTCTAGCTATTGTTATATTGTTCTTAATTTCAATGTCTCTGGGTTTACTTTGTTTGCTTTTTTTTCTTTTGTTGATTATGTTCCAATTAAAGGTGAGATCATGTGGTACTTGTCCCTCACTGCCTGGCTTATTTCACTTAGCATAATACTCTCCAGTTCTCTCCATGCTGTCGCAAAGGGTAGGAGCTCCTTGTCTGCTGCATGGAATTCCATTGTGTAAATGTACCATAGTTTTTTGATCCACTCATTTACTGATGGGCACCTAGGTTGCTTCCAGCACTTGGCTATTGTAAATTGTGCTGCTATGAACATTGGGGTGCAGAGGGTTCTTTTGGATTGGTGTTTCAGGGTTCTTAGGATATAATCCTAAGCAGGGGAACTGCTGGGTCAAAAGGCAGTTCCATTTTGAGTTTTCTGAGGAAATTCCATACCGTTTTCCAGTCTGCACCAGTCTGCATTCCCACCAACAGTGCACTAAGGTTCCCTTTTTTCTGCATCCTCTCCAACATTTGTTGATTTGTTTACAATGGCCATTCTGATTGTGTGAAGTGGTATCTCATTGTGGTTTTAATTTGCATTTCTGATGGCTAGAGATACTGAGCATCTTTTCATGTATCTAGGCCCTTCATATGTCCTCCTTGGAGAAGTGTCTGTTCAAGTCTTTTGCACATTTTTTAATTGGGTTTTTTGTCTTCCTGGAGTAAAGTTGTATGAGTTCTTCATATATTTTGGAGATCAAAACCTTGTCCGAGGTATCATTAGCAAATATGTTTTCCATATAGTTGGTTCTCTTTTCACTTTAATGCTGTTTTCTTTAGCCATGCAGAAGCTTTTTAATTTGATGAGGTCCCATTTGTTTATTCTTTATGTCCCTTGCTTTAGGGGACATATCAGTGTAGATGTTGCTACGTGAATGTGTGAGATTTTCCTGCTGATGTTTTCCTCTGGGACTTTTATGGTGTCATGACTTATATTTAAGTGTTTTATCCACTTTGAATTTATGTTTGTGTATGGTCTAAGTTGGTGATCGAGTTTCATGTTTTTGCATGTAGCTGTCCAGCTCTACCAACACCATTTGTTGCAGAGGCCACGTATTACCGTGTATTTCATTAAAAAAGAACTGAGATGGTGTTTATGAGATGGTGACAAACAGGTGTGCATGAACACGCATGCAGAGAGGGTGAGACAAAGACATACAGAGAAAGAGAAACAGAGAGGAGTCTGGGACCATGGAGGAAACAGGGACTTCAGGAATGTTTCTCAAATACATAACTTGATGTTTCCTTAAAAGCACCATTACTATTTAAATGCTGTCGCAGACCAGTATGGAGTACAAGCTATAGGAGATGAGTCTTGAATGCTCATGACAAGGATGCACACTGACTGTGTCACTAGATTTCTTCATGGAAGGAGTTTTACTGAATGAGCGCTGTGGCCCCTCACCAAAGGCAGGCAGACAGGCTCGTCCTGGAACAGGGACAGAGCAGATACAGGTGCCCGAGGGCCAAATGCTCGCATAGGACCACCCCTCTCAGGCCAGTGCGCTCTCCTCCCAGCTCACTGCCAGCTGATAATGATCACAGAGCACACAGTGAGTCTGTCAGCCACTCAGCACATATGCATTAAGCACCTGCTATGTGTCAGGCCTTGCATGTAGGAAATGCTGAAATATGGTGACTCAATGAAAAGAAATTCCTGTCCTCATGGAGCTCGTGGTCCCACAGCGGCAGGCCCCCGGAAGGCACTGGCAGGGGCAAAGGGAATGATGCAGTGTGCTGGCTGGTGTCATTGGTCTGCTACTTACCTCGGAAACGTAATTTATCTCTCCAGTCGTTGCTTCCTTTACATGTACCATGGGATGATAACATGGGGAAGACCCCATGAGATTATGTTTGTGACGCACTTAAAACGAAGTCCCTGGCAACCATCAGGCCCAGTAAATGACAACTGTCCCAGTTATTCCCTCAGAGAACCAAGGGCCATGCATGAAGAAGCTGGGTTTCTTCTTCCCCAGCACACACCCGAACTGCTAGACAGGGCACTAACACGCACCACTGCTTTACCACATTTCTGTATGACCTTTGACAAATGCGATGGCCACCAGCGTGCCCGGGCTAGACCGGAAAGTCCCAGAACGGCAACTTCCTATTGTTCACCTCCCTTTATCACTCACTTAGGATGACCCAAACCCCAAATTGGGTCCTTCCACTGTGTCCCCTAGTTAAGTGCCAGCAACAACCCAACAGAAGAAACCCAACATGTGAACTTTTATTTCTCTCTCCCCCTCATCTTCCACAACCAACAACTCCCCAAGTTCAAGTTCCAACATGTCAATGCTCTTAAGTAGCAACCACAGCCTCTCTGCTCTCACCCAGCACCCTCTCCGCAATGGTCTCCTATGCCTTGTTCTTGCTTCCAGCACTTGCTGCCCTCCCTGTTCTCCAGCAGACAAAACAGCCTTTCTAAAACCATGTGATCCCAGCGGGCACAATTCACGAATACGTCCCTGTGTCCTGCAGAAAATAACCAGATCCCCTAACACAGCTTCTGAGACCTCTCCTGAAGTAGCTGCCACCAACCTCCCTGCAACTGTCCATCCATTCCAGCCACACAATGTCCAGTTCTTCAGACCCAGTGTTTCTTTCTTGCCTCTGGGTCACCTTTCATCTTGGCACCCATCCTTTGAGTGTCATGTGAAGTTCCACCACTTCCTTCAGAGATATTCCCTGTCCCCAGACTTGGTTAGGTCCCCTGGGTCAGTGTTTCTAGGGCAATTCTGCACCTGCCCCTGCTAACCCAACAGCATGGAGTCCCCTTCACTGGTGTAGGTCTGTGACACGAGACTACGGCTCTCTCGTTCACCACTGTACTGCCACGGCCATGCTGTGCTGGTCCATAAGGTGGTATGGACCAGCAAGTATCTGTTGAATAAGTGAACAAGCAGTTGATTCTTAAAGCCTTGTACCTGATCCTCCTAAGTTTGCCCTTGAGATTCAGTTCCATGTATCCAGTCCAGATGGACCGCCTCCAGCACCTGCATGGAATGTGTTCAAAAGGGACAGAGATCGTCTTCTGTCTCCCAAACCTAACACAGTAGAAAGAGCAGGAGCTGGACACGAGGGATGCTGACAAGATCCTTCCCTCTAGCCCACTAGCTATACAACTTTAGACAAAGCTCTCTGGGTCTCAGTTTTCTCATCTCTGAAATAAGGACCAAAGTACCAACCTTACAGGATTAGGTAGGATACGGCTGAATGAGACAATGTATATGAAATGCCTCGCAGATGAAACAGAAGCAATATATGGCTGCTGGGTTCAAAAATCTGGAATTATTTTTGCTTCCACCTTCCTTCCCCAGGTCAGCCCCCATTATCCAGGCAGTGCCTAAATTCCATCTCTCAACTCTGCCTAGCTTTTTGTCGGCCCTCATTTAGGCCCTCCTCACTGCCTTCCTGGACTGTCACGATAGCTCAGATGGGCTCCCGGCTCTGGCTTCCTCACCGCCCCAGCACCCCACGTGCTGACACCTGACTAGGCTTCCCACAGGAGATCCTATTGTCACTCTCCTGCTGCAAATTCTTCAACCGCTCCCCACAAGACTCAGGATTAAGTTTCAATGTTTAGTTACATGACATTCATCCCTCCCTCTAGCCTCAACAGACCTTTGCTACCTTATCTTCTCATTAGTCACTCTGACACACACCGTTGCCCAGCAACACCAAATCAGTCACTGCCCACTCTGTACACTGCTGCTTCCCACCCCTACCTCTTCCTTTGCTCACGTTCCCCTGGACCGGAACACGCTCCCTCCAAGTCCTTACTTCCAACACTACCTTTCTTTCAATGTCTGCCTCAGATATGCTCCTTAATCCATAAAATAGTTCTTGATTGCCCTAGCAACAGAAAACCTTTCTTTTCTACCAACGTGTAGTGTGTTTCGTTTACTTTTCTCTCCATGTTTATAAACATTCTTTACATTTACCCTATTTTTATCTGCGCACAGAACCTTATCTCCACACGCTCTGAGGGCAGCACCACGGCCAGGCCTGGGCCGTCATGCTCAGGAAATCACCCCGGAAATAGTGCTGACTGTGCACAACTACGGGGTCCTGCTGAGGAGCATGGTAACCGGGGTCCCCATCCATCAGTGTAGCCTCTGATCATCAGCTTTTAGAACAGCGCCTGGCATTGAGTGACACTCCACAAATCAGTGCTAAAAGAGCACATCCACAAGGGAGATCCACTGTTAGCCACAGGACAGAAATTCTGTCCCTGTGAAATAAAACACAAAAGAAGATGTGAAGCCTTTTCTCTTCTACAATGTACTTGAGAGATGCAGGCCAACTTCAAGTTCATTGCTTCCTATAAGCTACATAGCTATTCTCAGCAATAAACATGACATGAAAAGCTTTGGTATATTTAATATGCTAAAAGTACTAAATTAACATGGAAATAAAAGCACTCTTCAAATTTTGGCTGGGTGGCTCAGATGGCTGGAGCATTGGTCCCATACACCAAAAAGGTTGCAGGTCAGGGCACAAACCTAGGTTGTGGGTTCAATCCCTGGACAGTATGTGTACAGGATGCAACTGATCAATGTTTCTCTCTCATACCAATGTTTCTCTCTCAACTGTAGTAAACAGTTTTTCTAACAAAGTCTAAAACCTTTTTAAGACCTCACCTTTTAACCAAAACTACTTTTGGTTAAAAAAAAAAAAAAAAAGATGTCCATCAGAACAAACAACTTTTCTTATAAGGCTTTCAACTGGCTGAGAATTAAAGAATTTCAGAAATAAACCCAATCTCTTCATTCTTAAAATAGAAGAGATTTGTCAGGGCTCTCATATCCAAAATTCTAGTATTATGTAAGCCACTTAATAAATCATGCATGCAACAGCTCTCATTTCCCTCAGATTTGATTTTATTTTAACTCCCACCGGGCTCCAGCAGCACCACATGAGCCTCTGTTATCGCACCTGCCAGCCTGTAGCGCCCCCTCTTTACAGGCCATGTGCCCCACCAAACTGCGCCCTCCTGGAGGGCCAGGCCCGTGATGCGCTCCTATTTGAATCTGCCGCGCTTACTACTAGAACACAGGACGTGGCTCAGTAAACGTTCACATGAATCAGTGACTCCGATCCGTTCGTGGACCATAAACCCCATCATCAGACCTCACTACTGACTCCTTCCTACTGTGGGCAGTAAGAAAAGGGTGGAAGGATCCGAAGGCGAGGGCAAACCCCAAATTCTAATGTGTCCCCGGTAAAGAGGCGTCACTGCAGTGAAGGTTAAATTCTTCCCAGCTCACACAGTACTTTAAGGAGGCGACATTCACTTGCATGTCCGTGTGCCTTTTGCTATGTGAGTTAAAATTAATCACTCTGTCAGAGTCACATCTTTTAAATGTGCTCCATTTAATCCACTTATTTTAGTAGCCCTGAAAGACACCCTGATGGGTAAAACCAAATTAGTTTAAATCACACCTTAAAAGACAGTTATGGAAGCGCCTAGTTGAAAGTCTAAAGTTATCGCATGAAAAAGCCAAAAAGTACCTGCCTCTCGATTAATTGCTGAATTAATCCAACAATGTCAATGTGCACCCTGCAGTGGTTGGGCAGCAGGCCGGCCACCCGTCCGGCATTACCCAACCAGCGAACTGGACGTCAGCGTCTCCGGAACCTACGCGGTGCTCTCCCCGTGTTCAACAGCACAAGCACGTCCCACGTTTCCAAGACAGCTCATCACAAGTTGATGACAAATTTGAAAAAATCTCCACATAAAATTACAGACATGACTACACATTTGGGCTTTCCAAACATGATGTGTGGGTTTACAAGACACCACGTTTCCGTGTCATCAGGAATTCTAAAAGACAGCATGTTCTGGGAAGTCCGGATCTACTTCTTGGGGGAGGGGCTAGACGGCGTGTGTGAAGGGTCAAATCTTTTCAGATAACTGTTGACACTTTGTGTTAAGCATATAAAAAAGTGAAAGCACACATAACCAAGTATGTCAGAATTTTCCATTTATAATGGAACTTTTAAATCAAAAACAGAAAACATTATTTCGTATTTTCTTAAATACATCTAAAACCAGCACACGTTCCCTGAATTTAAAGAGGTAGAAAGGGAGGCAAAAAAGCTCAAGTCATTTTATTAGATTACTCTACACTTCAAAAGCAATTAAGCCATGAACCCAAACTAACTAAATTCTCCCATAACCTCTTCTCATGAGAAAGGGGCTAAAAGGCTTATTATTGCTTAACTGAAGACTAAACAATGTGAGTTATTTCAATAACTGGTCCAAGAAGCATCAGCAGACCAACTTGGACATCTGTTAACATCTTTGTCCGCAATTTCCCTTGAGATAATATGTATGTATCGTAATTAACAGGTGTCCTTGATTTTGGTGAGAATAACATTCCCTTACATCCCCACTGGATAGCTACTTGCTGCCATCTTCTGATTATGCCCAGTGGAGTATAAAATATTTTCATGATGAAGCAAAATTAATAAAAATACCCCCCCCCACACTTTTCCTCAGTAACAAAAGGGGCAAAAACACCAACACGGAGACTACAACACTCTCAGACAGAATTCAAGCAGCGTTCTAAATGGATCAAGCGTGTTACAAACTTTCTGTGAAGTGCCTTCCCTGCCTATGTTACTATTCATTCTGAGACAGGCAGATCATCAATGACCTTCTGGGTCACTGACTAAAGAGAAAGCTGACTATAAAAAAAAGAGCGGGAGAAAAATAAAGGGTGGGGGCAGTGCTTCCTTCCACCCCAGGCCCCTATTGCCTTGAATGAAAGAAGACAGATGGCAGCCACCTTCCCTTTAATTAGGAGGGGCAGCTCTGACGGGGACAGCCCTGCTTAGTTGGCACCATCCTTAACAAATCTTCTCGACAGTGGTGCTCTGCTCATTCACCCCTGTTTCAAACTGCTCTCAGTCTTTAATGTCTCAACTGAATCTCTGTAAATTTAACTGCGAAAAACTACAGCTCTGAGCACAGTGCTGTAAGTAACAAAGGTACTTAAAGATGTTCGCTGAATTAATTCACAGTCATTCACCTAAGGAGCCCGAGGTGTTCCGAATGAAAGAGTGACACCCCACGTGCTGTCATCACCACTTTGAGATAAAACGGGAATTCTCACAGCACAGAGGCCCAGACCTAAATTCCCACCACACGCGGCACTGGATTTAGAAACAAGACCCCTGATTCTGCTTCCACTGCCATTCTGTAGTCACTGCCTCCTCCTACCTTCAAAGTGTTCCTGTGTGAGTTGTCAGAAAATTCTGCGGTAAACACAGTCCATGTTATGAGGAAGGACACTTTGATCACAGATCACAAACTTCCCTGCCCTTTTTTGTTTTGCATTTTCAAAACCACAGAACTTTATATTAAAAATGCGACACCTCTGCAGGCAGAATCAGCATATAAACAAACACAAATGCAAAACGGGGGCCCAGTGGTAGAACTAGGCTGGAGTCACAGAATCTCTGCATGGGCAATACAGCCTCTTAATTATCTTCTAGAAGGTATTGACACATTTCTATGAACCTACAAGGCATGAAACATTGTAATGTGAAGGAAAAGTTCAGTTTCGGTTGACAAGGTTAGGTTCTTTATACATTTTACCCCATTTTTGTATTAAACCTGTTTTTTTTTCCACATTAAGTAATTTGTATTCCTTGGCTCTTTTCCATTCCCTAACAGACTTTTTTCTTTTCTTTTTCGTTATTTTTCAATTACAGTTTACATTCTGTATTATTTTGTATTCGTTTCAGGTGTGCAGCAGAGTGGTTAGACAATCATATACTTTATACAGTGTTCGCCCCCTATAATCCCATAATTCTAGTATCCAGCTGACCCCGTACATGGTTACATGCTACTGATCACATTCCCTATGCTGTCCTTCCCATTCCCGTGACTATTCTGCAACTACCGACCTGGTTTTTAAACTGCAGCCCCTCATCCAGGAGCCATTCCCACCCAGTTCCTGCAGTTCCCACACAGGGACACTGCCTTTCTGTGTGTCTTGTGCGCACAGCACCTTTCCTGCTTCCCAGTGAGAATAAGGGCAGCAAACTGGGGCTGTTTTGCTAGATGTGCTCTTGGCACAGAAAAAGCCTTGTCTGTGTCATTGTCATTCAATTAATGGCAAAGTTCTTGAACCATTAAAAAAAAAAAAGAACTTTTGTTTTCTCATTGATAACACATTTCAGTCTCTTGCTATCTCTTATCAAGCAAGCCAGCATGCTAGATACAGGAAGACAGAAAAGATCAAAGAAGCAATTAGCTATTTAACAAACTTCATATCCTCCTTCTCAACGAAGGGGAAAACACTTGGCATTTGTCAGGTACTGGGTGTCTAATAATGTTAGCAAGAAAAAACATGTAGAGGAGTGACTAAGAAAGAAACAAACAAAACTTACTTTGTTTTCCAGCACAGTAAGCAGGTCGGGAACGAGGCGAGGGTAATTCCTTCCTCAGGGCCCTGCTTTCACTTTAAAAGCGGTGCCTGCACTCACATCCACGTTTGCGTGGAGCTCACACATGCCTGCACGCCCCCAGAAGCCCAGGTTCACAGTTCTTCTTGAAGCCCCAAGGACCAGGGATCCCCGGCACAGACGGAGGCGACCTCTGGGCGCCATGCTGGCACCACTCCTGTTGTCAGCCCACGCGCCCAGGACACCGCTTGTCACCTCAGGAATCAGGCCACCAGCAGATAACTGCTCAAAGGAGTGTCCAGAGACTCGAGCCTCTGGCATTCTCAGGTTCAAGGTTGGAAAATGCATTAAGACGAGAACCACGCTGTCAGCACTATTCTGCGCCATTAACTTTCTCGTACTTAAATGCTTATTTAAAAATAAGAGCAAAAGGTACAAAATTAGAAGGGATGTTTCACTGCTGATTGTGACTGGCATCTGCTTTCGCACTGGGTCCTATCTTGCCCCCTGAAACTGCATTTAAGATCAGAAGTATTTTCATTCCTCTGTAAAAACTGAAGATTTTTTTTGAGAAAGTATAATAAAAACAGGAAAACAGTGTAACTGCTTAAAAATGCAACCCTTACTAAATCTCACGTGGTTAATTTTTAAAATCAAAATGTAAAAACACAAACAAACAAACAAGCTCAATGTTTGTTTTGAAAGTACTTCATCCATGTACTGCCCAGCCCATAAAAACAAAACTTCTTCCAGCAAAACGGGACACTTTGACCTTGTTTACTGCAGTGTTTTGAAACCGCTGTCTCGTAACTCCTGACATCACTGGCCGTGCATTAGCACCTCCGCTGCTGGCTGCACAGGCTGCTACCACCCCGCTGTCTTGACTGGCCCCTGGTTGCACACACACTCCACAGAACAGAAAGGACGCTGGCGTTAGCACGGAACCCACGGAACTCGCAGGATACCTTCACAAATGTCCCATCTCTCTGATCACTTTTACAAGAAAACACAAGCATCAAACATGGGACACTTTTTAAAGCCTCAGCATCCAGACCTAGTACAGACCACTCTTTCCTCTGACCCTCTCCCTGCCCAAAAGAAGGGCTTCCCTTCTCCCCGATCGCCATGTTGGCAAGCACTTCTGCCACAGAGATTTACTAACAGGAGATTCTGACCTACTTTCTCCCAATAAAAAATTCCCACAAACTTTCCTAGAGAATATTTCAGCTTTTTTTTAGTTTCAAAAAGAGTACTGAAGTTTTAATTTTGATAGTCAGATTTACCCTCCCCCCCTCATTTTATGGAACATGCTTGTGGTATTGTATTTGAGTGCTGCATTTTTAAAGAAGTAATCTTCTCCTGTAAGTCTGACAGATTTCCTTCTGTGTTCCTCAATTCTTACTCCACATACAGCAGAATCAAAGCAAAGGACAGTCGTTAACACCTGTAGGCTGGTCACCACCACATTTTGGGGAACATCTCCCATAACCCATCTCTTTAAACAAAACTAAATCACTACTGGTAGTGCATTTTACAGAAAAGTAACTAAAAATCCAAGTTCAACCTGTCTGGAATCAATTGGTAACATTCTTGTTCCTTTCTTGAAACAACTTAGAAAATACCAAGTCTTTTAATTCTAGTCATCAAGAAATAAAGAACATGAAATACATATTTGAGCAATGCTGGCCCTTGTTTGCCAGGGAGGACTGAAAAGAAAAACATCCACAGTTAATGAAATTAATTAACTCAAGCTAAAGAACTACTAAAAAGACCCTCCGAACATCATGCTGTTACTATGACAACTTCAAAAACTGTTGTGAGAAAACGCAAGGGATTTTAAGATCCATGACAAAACAAGTGTCATCCAGCCTGCTAGAAATTACTGTAACTTGTATGAGGCAGCAGAAGCCCTAAACGACCATTTACAATTCCAAAATATCAAATCGTTACCTTCTGAGAGATGCTGTACTCCTCATTCAGATCGTGAAAAGACTGACAAGTACATAACTCTCTCTGTAATCGGAACTGTCTCGATGATTTCAGTCCTGTAACTGTACCACTCCCACGGTCTATCTCGTTGGTACATTATTTTTATAATGAAAGCAAACTTGGACTTAATCTGCAAGGGACCGGACACAAAAATCCCCAACAGTCTCATGTTTCCAAATACAAACAGGGAAGCACACGCTCCGGTTTTTTAGGCATTGAGAGTAAAACAGAGAAAGAAAACAGCATTTCTCCCTTAAAATTCCTGTTGTTAGGTATTTAGACTGATTTACATTTTACATAATCTGATGGCTCAATCAGGAAGTAAAAATTTGAAGTGCCTGTATTATGGACGGGAGGAATCACGTGACCACAGCAAAGAAAATTTTGCAGACTAGCACACGAAGAAAAACTTAACGGGGGTTTAAAAATACTGTCTTTAGGAGTCACTGAGCCATGAATATATTATGGCTTTTGAGAAATAATAATTTGTACGGAAGCTTTGAAAATAAGCCCTCAAGACATTTTAAAAGTATTACGAGATCAAAGCTATCACAGTGAGAAATGAAAGTTTAAATAATACAGGAACTGTTTCTTTGAAGATCATATCCATTCAAAGTTTATTTTTTAAAGGCCATTTTTCAATGTTATTGGAAGATCAGGCCATACATAAGTATAATCCAACAGAATACCAGTTGCAGCCACATGCAAATACTTCAGCTTTATTTGACATGTACAGCTGTGTGTTCCTGGAGCAAAGAAGCAAACTCTTTTCGATTTACCCGGACCTCCACAAAGGTCTACGGAACTCACGCAGTCACAGTATTTTATTACAGCAAATGCATTCTCAAGAGGAAAACGTCAGGGCCACAAAATTTTCATCTGAGGCATGTAAGTTGTAAGAGGGTCATCATTAAGTAGTATCTGAATAATCCTTGCGTGTCATACACCATGTTCACACAATCAAAATCAGAAAGTGGGAGAGGAATGTTAAATCACTTTGATGGGTACAATGGGCTGACAGGTGATTTTATTGTACAAAAACGCCTTGAAACTTGTTCTGTGTTTCTTTTCTAAAACAGAGGTTGTTAATATAAATGTATTTGAAATTTGAAAGGTTTGGCCTATCACTGTTTCACTTCTCCATGCAATTTCTATTGCTAATATGTTAATACATAATAATTAACTAATACTGATGATACACAGCAAGGTTGAGAGCAGGTATTTACATCTCCCAGCTATTGCCTTTATCACTTCGATGCTTCACATTTTTCAAAATGCTTTTTCCTACTTGTATTTCAGCCTTTAAAAATTTTAAAGCACAGCTCTAGGCAAGTGGTAGGGCAAGGTCAGTGAGAGGAACAGGTTGTGGATATTTCTACATTACTCGGTCTCCTTTCTTTAATTCTGAAACATAAGAGGTAGCGGGTCAAAATAGTCATTAGGAAAGACAGAAGTCTGTCAGAAGAAAAGCTTGAGGCCGATTAAGAATAGTTCAGAAAGGTTAAGAAGCACAAATTCTCCAAGGGAGAGTCTTAAAAGACACTGCCATCGTCTCTGTAACTTGGTATCACGCTGGGTTACTAAATTAAGGAAAAATGAACCAGTTAGCAAGACATCATCAAGGCACAGCCTTGCTCCGCTATTTGCCTAGGTCATAATTTATTGAACATAAATCTCAAAGTAGACACCTTGACTCCCTAATGCTACAACTCAGGAAACTGGAGAAGCTGACAGACTCTGCTCTGCCACACAGACTGACAGCTGAAACTGGACCCAAGATTTCTGACTTTCTCAGGCTCGGGCTCTTTTCCACTGCGTGCTGCCTCATGTCTATAACCTGAGGTTCAACTAAGTCTCTAATGAGTGGAGCCCTGGTTGCTGATCTTAGTTGCGGATAATTGAAATAGGGTCAAGACACAGAGAGGCTCACTCTGGCCCACCCTTATCATTACTGGTGCTATCTCAGGCCCCCACCAGCCTGCACTGAGCATCAAATGTCCTGAGCAGAGAAGAGGCAGGACAAGTTCTAGGCTGAGGGGTAAAGCTTCTGAGAAAGCACCAGTCCCTCTTCTTGGAGCAACACCCCCCCCCCCCCCCCCCC
>PVKU01007947.1:0-79880 GCA_004027475.1 Anoura caudifer
TAAGGAGACTACTACCTACAAATGGGTTCCCATAAGACTGTCTGCTGATTTCTCAAAAGAGGCCTTACAGGCAAGAAAAGACTGCAAAGAAGTATTTCAAGTCATGAAAGGCAAGTACCTACATCCAAGATTGCTCTATCCAGCAAAGCTATCATTTAGAATGGAAGGGCAGGTAAAGTGCTTCTCAGATAAGGTCAAGGTAAAGGAGTTCATCATCACCAAGCCCTTATTATATGAAATGTTAAAGGGATTTATCTAAGAAAAAGAAGATAAAAAATATGTACAGTAAAATGACAGCAAGCTCACAATTATTAACAACCATACCTAAAACAAAAACAAAATCAAACTAAGCAAACATCTAGAACAGGAACAGAACTACAGAAATGGAGATCATGTGGAGGATTATCAACAGGGGAGTGGGAAGGGGAGAGAGGGGGAAAAGGCACAGAGAATAAGCAGCATAGATGGTATGTAGAAAATAGACAGGGGGAGGGTAAGAATAGCATGGGAAAAGTAGAAGCCAAAGAACTTATTTGTTTGACACATGGACATGAACTAAAGGTGAAGAACATGGGTGGGAGAGGGTGTGCAGGGTGGAGGGGAGGGGAGTGAAGGGGGGAAAATGCGACAACTGTAATAGCATAATCAATAAAATATATTTTTTAAAAAAGAATTGAGCTCTAAAGTCAGAGATGCCTGGGTTCATGTCCCAAGTCCATAACCTACTAGGTCTGTGACCTTGAACTAACTCTGAAACTTGTCTGAGCAACAGTTTTCACATTGGAAAACAGGATAATAATGGCTCCTATCTCATAGGTTACTCCTAAAAATTAAATAAGCTAAGCAAAGATTTCACCATGGTGTCTGCTACTCAGAAACCACTCAGTAAATGTTAGTTGCTGCTACTGCTGTTATTATCATTAACTGATTTGGAAAATGCATCAGATATATTTAAGAAAAGGAGTTAAAGCCACAATTTGTACAACAAGGAATACAATTCTCTTAGAGATGCATGCATGTTTGAGAGAGTTCCCGAATCACGTGTGATGCCCTGGGGCGGGAGCAGGGAACTTTGAAAACTCAACAGGACACTACAGGCAGCACAAGTGGTGAAACCAGTTTGAGAAGACAGTAGGTGTTATGCATTACAAACGCGCCACCAATCCTTGTCTCCTCATCCTGCTTCCAATCATTTATCATGGTGAAATTCAGAGAAGGGGAGAAAAGTATGAAACCCTTTAGATGTTCATTGTACCATTATATGTAGCAACTGAAAATAGAAAACCTCCAAAATAGGGGATTTTCCAAATGAATTCCTAGAACTATCACCTCAAAGGGAGCTAAAACGACCCAGAGCAGTCCCAGAGGGACCCTCTGCATCACTGTTTGTGATGACTGCAAACTGTAAACAGCCTGCCTACCCAAAAGGCCTGGGGAAGAACCCTGGGTACATGCATTCTATGGAATATTATGCAGAGGCTAAGAAGAGTGAAGTAAATCTAAATGCAATGACAAGGAAAAATCAAGGCATATTAAGGAGGGTGGGAAGCAAATTAAATGTCATATAGCCTGTATAATTCATTCATGTCTATTTCATTTATAAATGCAGACAAAAATGTCTAGAAGGACATAAATGAAGATAATGCAGGCATTATCTCTGACCTGGGATCTGGAATTAGGTGTGAGGCAGTAGTAATAAGAACTTGGCTTTTATTACTATAGTCTGAGAATATTTACATGAAGGCAATTATGTTTTACTTTAGATGTTTTAAAAAATAATGAACAGAACATATTCTACGTATGGTTTCTTAAAATGCAGTTTCTACAGCTAAAAAGACTGAAAATCAATGGCCTAGATGTTTAACCATAGGAAAATGGCCAAATAAATTAGATTTAGTGACTTGATGGAACATTACGTAGCCATTAAAGGTTATAATTATAATGATTGAACAGAAATCTGGGGCATGCTTGTGCTATATTAGGTAAAAAAAAAAGTAAAATATAAAATGATGTATACAGGATGCAGGTGGACACAGAACAGATGTACAAATAGCAACAGCAGAATGGAGCAATTATGGCTGACTTCTAATATTACTATTAGAAAAGGTATTTTTAATTAAAAAGGGTTAGTCAAACTGCTGCTTTAATTTCTCTGGGACTTATTTGGGGATGTGTCCACGCGTACAGAACAGCACTTACTCTGGAGTCAGTCTCTCAGACACACACAAGCTGTGCCCAGGGACGCATGGAATGTGCAGGTGTCTTCTGGGTAATCTTTCTGAAGTGGATAACTCTCATCCTCGATAAGGCCTTTAATGTGTTCTGCATACCTGCAGCTGCCAGTTGGCGCTCCTTTTGGAAAATCTTCTAGTTCTCCACAAAGCGCATGGATTGAATTTTATTTATTTATTTACTTACTTACTGTATTTTTCACACTATAAGACGCACCCCCAAATTTGGGAGGAAAAGAGGGGTGCATCTTATAGTCCAAATGTAGCTTGCCTGGCTCGCTGGGTGTGGGGGGTGGCGGTGGAGTGGGGCCACAGGTTATTAAATATTTACCACATTTTCTGCTTCAAAAATTTTTTTCCTATTTTCCTCCCCTAAAACCTAGGTGTATCTTATGGTCCAGTGAATCTTATATTCCTAAAAATACGGTACCACAGACAGCTACAATGGCATACCCATTCCCTCAGAGGCCACAGAAGACCAAGTAGCAAAGGTAACGGTGAGAAGATGGCCATGCCTCGATGCTCAGAAGGCACCTGCATATTGCACCAGTCCCGTAAGGCAGGAGGCACTTGCAGCATGTTGCCACTCTGAACTGCAGCACAGATTCGTGGTAGGATTTCAACCATGAAATACAAAAGCAGTGCCATTATCAGGCACAGATAGTTCCCCAGGCAGAGAGGGCTAATTTGGAAAGATACGAGCCCCAGTTCTAACAGATGCACAATGGATAAAGGTTTTTATTTGAAACACATGTGGGAATACAGTAGCGAATATTCCTCCTGTCCAGTCACGTTGCTCCATCATATATGGAAGGCTCTGGAGACCCCACTATTAAACAGATATGAGTACTGTAAACTGGTCTAATTTCTCAGACTTAACTCATTCCTGTTGTATCCTATGACACCCATCAACATTGTGATAATTAAAATAATTAAAGCAAGCATAATTTTATTAAGTGCTTACCACATGTCAGGCACTATGTTAAGTGCTTTTCAAATATCTCATCTTATACATTCAATAATCCTGTGTAGTATACAAGGTTATTCCCATTTTTTTTGGATGAGGAAATCATAGCTTAACAATGAAGTGAATAGCAGAGTTGGATTTCTCACCCAAAGGTGGAAGGCCTGCGTGGTCTCACTCTGGTGAAGTGCTGGTGCTCCTGGAGCCATATGAAGGAAAATGGACTTCAACACTGACTGCGAGAGCAAGGGTTTCCCTTTCCAAAACCTAAGTCTGACATCACCTCAGCTAAGAGGCTTCTCTGAGCATCCCAGACAAATAGATTGCTTTCCCCATGGAGCTACTTTTATTGTTCCTTATCACACTGCACTGTAGATATATTTTCAAATGTTTAATTTTTTTCTATTTAATTGCAAGCTTTTAAAAATACCTTGTTCATCTTCGGGGGACTCAAGAAATCTCATTATTACATATGATTATTTGTAAGAATTGATGGGCAGGATATAAATACCTCCCCAAAACAAGCAACAATAATGACACCAACAAAATCATACAAACACAAAACTAAGCAAGTAAGTAGGGTGCTGCATGAAACAAAAATTATAAACGCTTTCATCTTTAAACAACTAAAGCCCCATTATAAAGTCCTTATTGCCTGAATAGACATTGTTTACATTTGTCTCCATTTTCACAACCTAACCGAGGCCTTGGCACTGAGTAGATAGTCAATAAATACTTGCTGAACAAATGAGTGAGTCAATGAAGGAATAAACCATGTTGTGTAGAAATAAGGGTTTTTTGGAACTCATTAGGAGTAGTTACATGATAAGCACAATGAAAAAAGAAACACCACCTGACCTGATTTATTGGCATGCAATCAACGGTCACAAGATTGATTATAAACATTACTTTTTAAGAAAATGTTTCAAATAAATTTTCTTGCTATAGACTGGGAATAATCCTATTTTTGGAACCTTGAATTGGCACGTGACTCCTGCTGTTTGTTGGGGCAGTGGGGAGGGCATGGACATCAGGGCTGGCTGAGCAGAGGAGCTTCAACTCGGCGCAAACAGGGAATCAGAAACATCAGTCCTGACACCTGTGGGTCCACAGGGATGAGCCACAATGGACAGAAGAGCAAAATCCAGAGCTGGGTCTGAGTAACACACACACCAGATGCACTGAAAGGATCCTTTTTTAAATTAACCTCAAACATAAAAAGTTCAAGTTTGAAAACATAAATTAGGGGCAAGAAAAATATAAAAGATAGAAAAAATGATTTTCCTCTACTTTAGAAGCATGGATACCTTGAAGTGTTTCTCAAAGTGACGTCCGAGACCAATAGCATCAGCGCCACCTGGGAGCTTGTTGGAGATGCAGGGTCTCAGGCCCCAGACCTCTGGAATTAATAACTCTGGGAGTTGGGCTCAGTAGTCTGGGTTGTGAAAACCCCCCTGGTGATGCTGACGCGCATGCAAGTTTGAGAACCACTGTGTTAAGTCATAAGCTCTGTTTATCAAATTTAGCATAGAACTTGACTTTCAACATTTTTCTTCAATTATGAAAGATGTAACTGTACTTGGCATTCCTGTTAAATATACAAAGCCTTTTTACTGAATTGTACACTATTCTTTGCAAAGATCTTCAGCAGAATCCTATCAAGTAGAAAATTGCCCTCTACCCATTTCACAGATGAGCAAATGAAGGCTCAGAGAGGCCAAGTCTCATGGTGCTAGTCTAACCCCAGAGCCCATGCAATTCTGACTCACACAACATGTCCCATGCCATTCACATCTCACTCTTAGAAGAACAGAGCCTAAATGGTCAGGAGAACATGCAGGGTTGTGGGTCTCACAGGTGGGTTTTGGGCATTGTGTTACTCCCCTGCAGGAGCCAGCAGGGAATGTATACTTTGTCCACGCCCTGGCACAGCATCAATCACAGAGGACTATATTCACATCTGGCTTCATGCCCTGCTGTCAAAGCTGGGGTGAGATTTATCTCTGCATCCCTAATGATGAGCAGTGAGAGGGAAACCATTAGTCTTAATTCTGCTTGTGAAAACCAATTCAGGCACTGAATGCTCTTTCTACAAGAGGTCCTCTCACAATAAAAGAATAAAAACACCCATCGAATGCTCACTTTACCTGCAGTACTTCATCTACTCTTTAATATAACCAGCATTCAGGTCTCCATTTGATAGATAAGGAAGCCAAGGCATAGAGGGGATAAATGACTTCTGCAAGATCTCACAGCGAGTGAGCTGCAGAGGAGGGCTTTGAGTCCTGCCCCAGAGCCTTGCTGCCACCACAGCTATCAGCCGACACCACGCTGAGATGGAGAAGGATGTGAGAATTGGATGCTGAGCCAAACGACTCTGAAAGAACAACTGGTGGAAGAGAAATGCCAAAGATTTAAAATCCAAGCTTGTAGTGACTAAAAGAGAGAATTAACTTCTGTTTTTTAAAATGAGAATTCTTAGAATTTACTCTCTTAACAATCTTCCTATAGGTCAGACAGCAGTGTTAACCATAGTCATCATGTTGTATGTTACAGCCCAAAGTATGGTTTTCTTTTTTTTTTCTGATTCTACATACAAGTGAGATCATACAGTATTTGTTTTTCTCTGTCTGACTTATTTCATTTAGCAAAATGCTTCAAGATCCAAGGTCCATCCCTATTGTTGCAAATACTAGCATTTCCTCATTCTTTATGGTTGAATAATGTTGTATTGTGTGTTTGTATATTGTGTATTTACAACTTCTTTATCCATTCATCCATCAATGGTACTTAGGCTGTGCTCATGTCTTGGCTGTTGTGAATAATGCTGCTATGAACATGGGGGTGTAGGTATCTTTTTGAGTTAGTGTTTTGTTTCCTTTGGGTAAACACCCAAAAGAGAAATCACTAAACCATATGGTAGTTATATTTTCCATTTTTTTGAGGACCCTCCATTGTTTTCCATTATGGGTGTACCAATTTACAATTCCACCACCAGTGCACAAGGCTTCCCTTTTCTCCACATTCACACCAGCACTTGTTATTTCTTGTCTTCTTTTTTCATAAAATTTTTTATTGCATTTTTTTTTCCATTACTAGTTAACCCCTTTACACACCCACTGCCTGCTGGAATCTCCATACTGTTGTCGATGTCCATGAGCCCATTTTCCTTTTTTGCTCAATCCCTCTTTTTTTGATAATAGCCATTCTAATAACAGATATGGGGTGATATCTCATTGTGGCTTAATTTGCATTTCCCTAATAACTAGGAATGTTGAGCATATTTTCATGTGCCTGATGGCCTCTTGTATATTTTGTTTGAAAAATATTTATTTGGGTCCTTTGTCAATTTTTAAATTGGGTTATTATTATTATTATTTTGCTATTGAGCTGTATGATTTGTTTATATATTTTGGATATTAACCCCTTATCAGCTGTGGTTTACAAATGTTTTTTTCCCATTCCATAGGTCACCTTCTCACTTTATTTATGGTTTCTTTTGCTGTATAGAAGCTTTTTAGTTTGATGTGATCCTACTTGTTTATTTTTTATTTTGTAGCTGGTGCTTTAGGTGCCATATCCAAAAAATCATTACCAAGATTCATGTGAAGGAGTTTTACTCCTACGTTTTCTTCTAGGAGTTTTAAGGTTTCAGGTCTTACATTTAAGTCTTTAATCATTTTGAGTTGATTTTTGCGAATGGTGTAAGACCAGGGTCCAGTTTCATTCTTTTACATGTGAATATCCAATTACCCTGAAACTGCTTGTTGAAGAAACTGTCTTTTCTCCGTTGAGTATTCTTGGATTCCTTGTTAAATACTAGTTGACCATATATGTTTGGGTTTATTTCTAGGCTATCAATTCTATTCTATTAGTCTGTCTGTTTTTATGCCAGTACCATACTGTTTTGATGATTATAGATTCATAGTATATTCTGAAATCAGAGAGTATGATGCCAAAGAAGGTCTTTGGCTATTCTGGGTCTTTTGTGGTTCCATATAAACTTTAGAAGTACTTTTGTTTATGTTGTACTGTAAAAAAAATCCCATTGGAATCTTGGTAGAGATTGCACTGAATCCATAGATAGCTTTTGGAAGTACTGACATTTTAACAATATTAATTATTTTAATTCATGAACACAGGATGTCACTCCATTTTCTTGTGTCTTCTTTAATTTCTTTCATCAATATCTTATAGCTTTCAGAGTAGATCTTTAACCTCTCTGCTTAAATTTATTGCTAAATATTTTATTGTTTTTGTTGCTATTTTAAATGGGGTCAGTTTCTTTATTTTTTAAAGAAAATTTGTTGTTATACTATAGAAACATTACTGTTTTTTATGTTAATTTTGTATTCTGCAATTTTACTGAATTCATTGATTATATCTAACAGTTTTTTTGGAGTTCGGGTTTTAGAATTCTCTCTCTATAAAATCATGTCATCTGTAGATGGAGACAATTTTTCTTCTTCCTTTCAAATTCTGATACCTTTTATTTATTTTTCTTACCTGATAGCTTCAGCTAGGACTACTACTATGTTAAATAGGAGCAGTGAGAGTGGGCACACTTGTCTTGTTCCTGATGTTAAAGGAAACGTTTTCAACATATCACCACTGAGTATGATGTTAGCTGTGGGCTTGTGATATATGGCTTTTATTGTGTTGAAATATTTCTTTTATGCTTAATTTATTAAGAGATTTTTTTAAATCATGAGCAGATGTTGAATTTTGTCAAATGCTTTCTGTATCTATTGAGATGATCATATGATTCTTTTCCATTCTATTAATGTGATTTGTATATGTTGAACAAACCATCCTTGAATCCGAGAGATAAATCCCACGTGGTCATGGTGAATGACTCCTTTAATGTACTGCTATGTTCAGTTTTCTAGTATTCTGTTGAGAATTTTTGCATCTATATTCATCAGAGATTATGGTTTTCTTTTCTGGTAGTGTCCTTCCTGCTTTTAGTATCAGAATAATGCTGGCCTCTTAAGATAAGTTCAGGAGTGTTCCCTCCTCTTTGATCTTTTGGAAGAGTCTGAGAAAGATGGGTGTTAATTCTTAAGGTGTTTGGCAAAATTCATCAGCGAAGCCATCTGGTGCTGGCCTTTAGTTTATTGAGTAATTTTTTTGTTTACTGATTCAATCTCTTTACTAGTAATTGGTCTATTCAGATTTTTATATTTCTTTCTGATTCAGTCTTGGTAAATTGTATGTTTCTTGAAAGTTTTCCATTTTCTTCTAGACTGCCCACGTTTTGGTGTATAATTGATCATAGTTGCCTCTTATAATCCTTTGAATTTTTGTAGTATCACTTGCTGTATCCTTTTTCATTTATAATTTTGTTGATTTGGGTCCTCTCTCTTTTTTTCCTTCAATAGTGTAACTAAGAGTTTGTCCATCTTTACAATTTTTTTTCAAAAAAACAATTCTTAGTTTGGTAAATTTTTTCTATTTTTTCATATTTTATTTTATTTATTTCTCCTCTGATCTTTATTATTTTCTTTTGTCTGCTCACTTTGGGCTCAGTTTTTTCCTTCTTTTTCTAGTTCCTTAGGTACAGAGTTAGGTTGTTAATTTAGGATCTTTTTTGCTTCTTTTTTTTCCCATATAAAGTTTTGGTCTATATTCTTCCAGTAGCTTTTCCCATATACATATATTTTAAAAATATACTTAAGATTATGCTTTGCTTTGTAGTTTGTGTCCTGCCTTTTTTCCTAAATAATTAGAGATATACATATCATTAAAATTTTCCCTAAAACACTGTTCTCTCCTTAAAGATCTTTTATTTATATTGGTTTTGCTCCAAAGTTAATATGTCATATAACTAAAAACATTAATGGGGTTATCCTAAATACTTTATTTCTTGTTTTTCAATGTCAGACAATTTTAAAAAATGGGAAAAGAATGGAAAAGGATGAAATCCTAAAGAACAAAATCCAGAAAGACATGATGAAAACATACATAAATAATTTTTTTCCTGTACTATGTTTGATTCTGAAATAGAGGCATACATACATACTACAGAATATTGATTCAGGAATTATGATGTTTTCTTTCATCTAAGAGATGACTACTGAGAAATGGAGGAATTCTCACTGTGCTCCAAATAATGTAACTTTATTTTTATAGATCATGGAATTGTCACACATCATTTAGCACACACAGTAGACATGGTGTCTCCTCAGGTTCCTCCAGCTCATAATGCCATTCCTCTTTCTGTCTCTGTTGCCTGTTTCATTTGTGCCACCCATTAAGAGTTAATCGTGCATGGGCCTTGAGTTCCTTAGCAGACAGGCCACTGGGGAGTCTTTTTTGCTTTTTAATGTAAGCATTTATTGCTATGAACTTCCCTCCAAGAACTTTTTTTTGACATGCAAAGTGATATTTACAGAGCAATCACCTTACTAAAAAGTGAAAATATTTCTGCTTTGCATCAGTGCTATACCTGGGCTTACAGGACATTGCAAATATGTATAACTAGGCAGGATAGTCATGTGTCCTTTTTCAGTGGGCAGGAACTTAGTGATTCCAGTCAGTTATTTTTCTCCTGGTGCCAACAGATCTTTGCCATTAACCTCATCATTTTCCTTTATTGACCGTTCTCTCATCTCAGGTCTCAAAGAAACATCTAGGGCTCCTGTCCCCAAAGACTTGACATTCTAACTGAGACAATACATCATAGATCATTATAGATCATTGTAGAAATGAGTTGCATCAGGGATGCTTTGTTTTGTCCTGAGGAATGTAAGTAATTTAAAATATGATTATGGAAATTGCAGCCTGAAGAGCACATACATGTTGCCCTTGATCTATTCTTGACACTCTGAAATGAACCCAATCTCCCCTCTCTCAAGGATTTCCAGGACGTACCTAAGTATCCAGAAGCACATTTCTTCACCCTACATTTCTTCTATAATCTCTTCAGTCTCCATGTGAAGAATTCTCTGTTCTTTGCATGCTGCTTTTTCAAAAGTCTTCAATAACCTGCAAGTCACCAAGTCCTGTGACTTTTCTCAGACTCTACTTTGAGTCTTCACTGTCTCAGCAATGTTGAACCAAGCCCAGCTTCCTGCTCCCCAAAACTCCCTCCTCTGGTTCCTTCTCTTCTCCTTCTCCTTTGAGCTCCGCTTCTCCAGCTGGGCCTTCATTGATGCCCTCTTATTCTTCACTCTACCACTTCTCCCTGGGAAAACTGATGGTTCTATAAATAGTGAGGAGGAAGAGGAAGAAACTGGTAATACTAATGATGTTAAGTTGCTCAAGGGCACACAGCCAGGGAAGATACAACCAACTGTCTGGGACTCTACAGGCTGTACTTTATCTAAATGATTTGTATAGACCAACTGTGCATTTTCTCCACTCTTGGCTGCTCCTCCAACTTGGAAGACAGAATCCCAGATCTCCTGTTTTACATGTCTAGTTGCCATTATGGTGTCTGCAAAATTGCCCTTTTTCCTCTTTACGCAAATGGACCTCTCTTTGGTGACTTCTCAACATATCAGTGATGCTAAAACTTCCCTAGTTTGGCTTGGACTTTGGCACTAAAACACACACACACACACACACACACACACACACACACACACACACACACACACACACAATTTTTCACTCAGCTCCATTATCTCCTGCACGTAGACAGGCAGCTTTCTTCCTATCATTTCCCCTTGGAAATGTCTGCTCTGGCAAACTCATGTTACAGTGTATGAGGCAAAAAGGCTTTTGCACACTCCCAACTTCACCTTTCCTCATTTCATATAAGCAGTCTGGGGTCCAGAGAAGTGGAACAATCCATGGAGATCACAGAGTGCACCGAAGCACAAGCTGGAATTTGGATCAGCACAGCTGTGTTTGGGAGCTTCTGGAGAAATGGAACTGCTCTCACATGTATTTTCATGCTGCTCAAGGCCTAGCACAGCACCCGGCACAGCACCCAGCACACAGTTTGTGTAACTGATTTTTAAAATTGTCTATTTCCAACTTTGTACTCCTGCTTCTATTACCCCTCTAACCACCTCAATCATCTCACAGTTGGTTTATTACAGGAGCTCTTGACCAGTCTGCCATTTTCACACTCTTACTCTTCCTGTACACAGACATGAGACTCATCTTCTTGAAGCTCTGATATCATCTGAACCTCTTCTGCTCAAACACCTTCAATTGCACATATGTGCCAACAGGATGAAGGAAAAACTCTGCTCTCAGGCTTTCCACAGTCTGGCTCCACTTTAACTCACATGCTTCTCCCATCTAACATTTTATGACACAAATGACAAATATATACACATGTGTACATGTACATATATGTATATATGAATATATATATGAGTGTATGTATATAAATATTTTTGAGAGGTAAGGGTAAGTTGTGGTGGTGGTGGTGATGGATTCATTTTCTTTAAAACATTTCCTTACACCCTGACTGGTGTGGCTCAGTGGACTGAGTGCTGGCCTGCAAACCCAAGGGTCGCCAGTTCCATTACCAGTCAGGGCACATGCCTGGGTTGCGGGCTAGGTCTCCAGTGTGAGAGGCAATCACACGTTGATGTTCCTCTCCCTCTTTTTCTCCCTCCCTTCCCCTCTTTCTAAAAATAAATAAAATCTTAAACAAAAACCAAAACATTTCCTTACCTCTCAAGTCCCTTCAATGTAGGTACACTACCATCAGGTGTCAGTAATGCATCAGTAGAATGAACCAAATTGATGCTCTGTAACTTGAGAGATGGGCAACATAGTCCATCTTTTATTTCATAAAATATAACTTTTAAAAGTCCAAACAGCACACCTTAAGGACTTATGGTAGAATTTGTTATATTAACTCCTCAATGAAGTCATGAAGTGCATGCAAGCTGTCCAGGTGCCCCTCAGCTGCTCCTCTCTGTTGCAACAGACTGGGCACCTGAAGTCCACCAAGCTCTGTGTAAATTGATTAGAGGGGAGATCTCTATCTGCAGTTCTGGTGTCTTTCATTTCCACCAAAAAGAGAGGAGATGGAGAAATAGTCACAGAACAACCTCAAAGTTAAATGGTCCTAAATCCTTGAGTGACTTTTTTCCCATTGTTCAGAAGAAAAAGCATCTTTACTCAGTTAGCTTTCATTTTTTCTGCCTCTCCTTTTCCTTTCTGAGGCTAGAAATGATCTGAACTATTCTATACAACTGATGGCATGGGACTGTAATGCTGAATGGTGGAAACTGATCTCATTAAGTAACTTCCATTTTTAAAAAAGGCTCAGCTGACCCATCTATGTCTAAGCACCTACTTCTAAATTTAGTTAATGTACCTCCTGTGTGCTGGTATAACCCCCTAATAAAATATTTGGAGGTGGGTGGGAAGGGGATAATTCCTTGGAAACTTTTAGTTGCATTTTTTCATCAATAGGCACAGATGTCTATGAACTATCTGATGCCAGGATTCATTTGAAGGAATCATGGCCCTTCTATTTCAAGTGTCTTCTACAGGAACTAATCAGTGGAGGCCAGGTACACTGAGTTCTATTCCTAGACTAAACATTCCTTTCTGCCTTCCTTTGGACAGTTTTGGAGAATTTTAGAAATCTCTTTCAGTTTTACCCAGTCAAGTGATGAAGGCACTCTATTCTGAATTTCAAAGGCAAAAAGGAAGACAATGACAACAACAACAAAAGATTGAGAGAGAAAAGACATGATTATCTTCATCTCCAACAAGGTTGTGTGGGGAGGAAAATAAAGCCAAGTGTGAAAACTCTTGGACACCTTTGTGGAATGTTAATGCTGTGGAAGCCTATCAGTCTAGAATCCTGAATTTCTCATTTCTGCAGCCAGGTGATAAAAAGAAAAAAAAAAAGGAAAAAAAAAACTGTCACAGAAGTGTTCACAAATTGGTGTCAAGTGTGAAAATGGCAGGAGCTGATATTCTAGGCCAGAAATTTATTTTAGGGAAAACTTAGGAAGCCTTTATGAAATATCATTTCTTTCTTTTGTATAAGAATAACTCAATTATTTAACTTCTTTTAGCCTCAGTTTCTTCACCTGTGAAATGGGTACACTATTACCCATCTGTTGGTGTGGTACAGGAATTCCATGAGAAAATAGGAGCTGGTATGGGAGGAGCTCATACATGTGAGTCTAGTCAGACTCCACTGGTGTGGAAGCTAAGTTTAATTACAAATATAAAGATATAATTAATTCCTGAGAGTCACTCTTAAGGTTAGCAGGGGCTAATGTGAAAAAATCCCAGCCCTTTGGATTAAGAACATAGATAAACATTGCCTGCATCTCTTAAGAGCTTTAATTTCTTACCTGAAACTTGGGAAGGGAGGAGTGTTGGGAGTTCTCTGTGAACCTCATCACGGGAAAGCTCTGACTCATTGGTTTGGAAAACTGTGAGTCTCCCAGTACGTACATCACGTACTGTCACCACCTCAAGGGACGCAGAGTTCTAACTACTGTAGTCACTTAAAAGGCAGCTAGTATTTGGTTGAACTTTTTTATACCTTCAGGCAAAATACCTGCAAGCATATTCTCAACAGAATAGAATATTGTGAATGAAACTGAAATTAATCTGGCCATCAGAGATTCAAACTGATTGCAGCTCAGTGCCCAATGAAGATCTTCTCCTCTACTTGAAGCTCACATTTCAGCTCACAGTTTATTATTATTAAAAACAACACTGATGAAGGTGCAGATGAGGAGCATGACAATTCCCTGGGCACTGTCATACTGTCATGGGATCTTCACAAGGGACACTGCACAGTCACTGGCAAGAGCACAGATCTGGTGTCCAAAGGCCTGGCTGTGAATCCTGGCTCCACCTCCCACCAGCTGGGCAACCTTGGAAAATGGTTTAACCTCAGGTAAAGTTTTAAAAAATCTTTCCATGCGATTCTAATGGACAGTAAAATTTAAGTATTTTCCAAGAGCAAGTTCTTTAGTGTCTTTAATAAGCCTCCCTTTCAACCTCCATAAAATGTGAAAGTCACAGCATGTGGAAGTGTGTCTTATGTGATAGTGCTGAAGATTCAGTGAGATGGTGAATGTTTGCAGCTCAGCATATTACATGCTGCATAGCAAGGGATCCATAACTGTAAGCCTCTACCATCTGATCATCGTTGTCCGCATCATCCCTGGTGCTGCTGTCATCACGTCAGCAGCAGCAGCAGCAGCAGCAGCAGCAGCAGCAGCAGCGGTGGTGGCAGCATTGTTATTATTAGTGTCTTCATCATTGTCATCCTCACTGTTGTCATTGCCACCATGATCACCACCACGATCGTCAGAGCCACTGTCATCATATTGTCACCACTGTCATTATCCTCTGCCTCTCTAGGAGGTGCCATTTGCTCCTTTGGGGAGCCCTTAGAATGCTTGGTTCTCAACCTAATGATTTTGAATTCTTGTTTTTCCTTAACATCCTTTGGGGAAAACGAGTTACTAGCAATCTACAAAAATTCCTTATGAGCTAAAAATGTTGATTTCAGGCAAAAATATATAAATTAAACTTCCTCATAACATTCTACATTCTTTGAAAACATACTACTAATACTAGCAGCTGTGGTGCTCCAAGCTTGCTCCTTATATTAATTTGCTCTTATAGTAATTAACTTGCTCCCTCCTGTTGTGGAAGGACCTACCAACTATTTTCTCAGAGGTGTGGCCTAAGCAGGGGTGAAACAGTATAAATGCAGCTAGAATTCTACCACCCATGTTGAGCTTCACTGTAGGAGTAGGTCACCCACTATATCAAATTCTCAGCTTTGAATGAATTCCTTTTCTCATTTGGCGTGGAAGGTGGTAACTATTTTCTGAGCTATTTTTCAGTTGCAAGCTTCAGTCTGCTGATATGAAATATGCAGACTGAGGCCTGAACAGCTGTAGCACTCCAAAGTGGCTGTATTTTGGTGGGCTTTGTTTTAAAGCCCCTGACAGTTCAATCTTACTAAATAATTCAGTTGCTTAGGAAAAGCCACATGATTTTAAAATAAGTCTCTGAAGGTCAAAAATATAGGTTGAAATTATATTTTTTGGTGAATAGCATTTGACAAAATAACAGAAATGTCCTTTGTAATATCTCTTCCTTTACATCTTTGAATGAAATTACCAAGCTCAAATCACTGGATGTTCATTTATAAACATTCTACATCTTTTCCATGCATTTCTGGAAGAGTATTAAGCTAACATTCTGATTTCAATGTTCCGAATGAATTGAGAGATTCTGAAGAACAAGTTCAAAGTGCAGCTCTAACTTGAGGTGTCACTGATCATTTGGAAAGCTCTTTGTTACATCTAGCCCAGGGAAATACAAGGCTCATGTCACAGAAAAGCCAAAGTATTGACTTTATAATTCTGTAAAAGAAAAGCAAAGAAAATATGCCATGCAAAAGTTTTCCAGGGCAAAGCTGAATCTTGCTTATTTATCATCACTCTGTTCAAGGTGACATGCAATTCAGGAGCAAAATATTTGCATCCAGAAAGATACTGGCCAAGGATTTCTTTGTACCCCTTGAAGACGGGTGTTTTGGCTGAGTCAACAGGTTGGTAGCTTTGAAACAGCTGGTAGTGAAAGACAGGATATGAAGGTCCATGGGTAGTTTTCATCTAAATTCAAGCAGAATTCTAAACTCTTTGAGGCTGGTGGGATGCTAAAGTTCATCTGCTTCAAATATCTCCTTGTCCCATTTTACAGATGAGGAGACTGAGGTTCAGAGAGAATAAATGATAAGTGTCCATTAATGTACTCAGCAATATAGCCAGAGTTAGGATGCAGCTTGCATTGGGGTATGGGGAGAACACATACCAGAGCTGTCCTGTGCATTTCTCCAACCTGGCTGGTAGGTGCAGGTGTAGCCATTTTAGGTGTGTACAAAAAAATACTTGGCTTCTGCACTATGATCTGACCCTTACTTTGTGAGTTAGGTCAAATCCTCCAAACCCTCTCCATTCCAGCCTCCTTATGTATAAGGCCCCTTTACCAAGACCCATCTCATAAAGATGTTGTATTAATGAAATTCCATATTTAAAAACACTCAGAACAAAGCCTGTGCACAGTGGAACTCACAAAGGCTCATGCATGGGCTCATTCCTTCTGATGCTCTGGAACATTTTCTCTTGGACTGGGGTATGGAGCCCATCCCTAGGGGAGACCGAGATTTTCCAGAGCTGAATCATCATAAAATATACTTGTAGTGTTCCGAGAGGTACTCCCATACTTTTCAGACACAGTTTCCATTTTGGTTCAGGAAAAGGCAGGCATTCAGCCCTCACATGCTAACCGGAACCTGGCTGGCAGCTGTGACTGTCAGAAGCCATGTCGGGAAAAGTAGACAGCAGCCGCCCAGCTTTAAAGAATAGTGTGCAAAAATTTACAAACAGCTTTTCTTATGTATCACAAAAGTTATGTGAGCCCCTTTTCCAAAATTAGAAAATATCAGTGACCAAAAAGTGAGAAACAAAAGCCACTCATTATTCCACCTCTTAGTGAAAGTCACTGTTAATATTTTGATAGAAATATAAGTTTTATATAGATTTAACAAAAAGGATCCCAATGTTCTATTGTTTACTTTTTGCCAATTTTAAATGCAGTGTGGGCTTTGTCCCAAGGAATTAAATAAACATCTTTTAAAGGGGTGAATAGTATTCCATTACTCACACCTTCCTTTACCACAGCATGGTCACCAGTCCCAGTGGGGAGAAACAGCATACAAGGGAAACCAGGAAACTACCAGCCAAGGGTGTGCTACAATTTAACTAGTTTCTTATTTGAAACAATTCATTTTTAATTAAAAACATTTTATGGTCATACAGTATAGCTACTTTTCTGAAGAAAGAACAGATAACAAAATCCTGACATGCATCTTTAAGTAGATTATGAGGTTGAATCCTTACAAGTGTAATCGTTGTGTCAATGGGTAAACACAGGTTTAGGGATGTTGATGAAGGAAAAGCTCTCCAGGATACTTGCCCCTTCCAGGCAGCTCATGCCTCCTTCCCTGGCCAACACCCCGGTGTGGACAGTTAAAAGTGAAATAGTCATGCTAGAAGGACAGCAGGACTCGCCTCCCCACCACCTGTGCACTGCACTGTACCCTGTGCCCTGTCACAGGAGGAATTTCTGGGTGCAGAGTTCCCTACTGCTGTGTGGAGACTCGCTGTCTCCACGGTGCTGGGGACACTCGGATGGAGAATCTTCTGGGGCTCCAACCCCTGTTGGCCTCTTTCAGCTCTGCTGCTAACTAAATATTTAGTATTTAGTTACTTTGTCTGTTTCGGTCAGGGCTGATTTTCTCACGTGAGAAGGAGATGATTAGGTCAGACCAACAATCAGATCCCTTTCAGTGTTATCAGTCGAGAGTCTGCACTTTGGCCCCATGTTCTAATGCTAGTCTGCGTTATTAACGAAGAAAACTTTGTTTCATTCCTTGTATAACCACTCTCCTCCCTCTATACTTCCTAACAATCCATTCTTCATCCACGCAGAGAACAAGGTAATTTTGCAAATCATCCAGCGATTTCTCCTCACATCTGAAATAAAAGTCAGGCTCCCCACTGGCTGCACAGATGCACATATTCAGTCTCACCCATCCTGCTCACCCACCCAGCTCTGCTCTCCCCTCTGAGCACTAATCGGTAGAAAACCACACTGATGTGCAAACTCATCCCTACTTCAGAGCCTTTGAAATGTCTCTTCCCTGCCTGCCACTCTCTTCCCTTTGGTGAGGACCTTCCCTTGGCCAAGACATTTTATGTCTCAGTCTCTGAAATTGCTGTTCTCCTTGACTGGAAGGTGCTTCCCCTTACTCTAGCTGGAATTAGTTTTCTTATCTTGGAGGTCTCAGCTCAAACATCACTTCCTTGGAGGGGACTAATCTGACCACACTGATTCAAGTTGTCCTCCTCTTTGGTCATTCCTTGTCATGCTATCTTATATTATTTTCTTCTTTGCATTTAGCACCACATTTATCATGTTTTATTGACCTGCTTTTTAAAATACGATATAAACTCTGGTGGAGAGAGGACACCTGGGATTGTTCATACTCACTAAGTACTTGTTGAATGAAGGTGGAGAGGAAGAGAAAAGTCACTGATACCCCGGAAATGGTCTGGTGCCATTGACTAGATGCTGGTGTTCTCCTGCCGAACATGACCGACTTTGTAAAACGCCAACATCAGACAAGGCCATTGCATGACCATGATGGATCAGGACAAGAATATGACCCTCGTAACTGAGTCTGAACACAGACAGATCTGGACATGGTCCACTCTATCCCCCTTCCTGGCTCACCTGAGTGACAGCTGCTTCTTTGCTGTTCATAGCTGTAGCTTCACCCTAGTCTACCCTGCCTACAGATAGATTTATTAAGTTCTCAGTCATAGAGTTACCTTGCTTCCTGGTGGCATCCCATTCAGAGCAATGTTCGACTTTTATGAAACTTCTTCCCCCTCAGGCAGCTAATGCAAGCCCAGATTCTATTGTATGAGTCTTTCCTAATGTCCTCTTACAAGGACGCCCCATGCTTCCCCATGGTGTGTTCTCCCTCCTTGCAATGATCAATAAACCAAACTTATTGAACTACAGCTATCTTTCTGGTGGCCTCAGACAGAAGGGCAATGACAGTGGAAAAATAATAAATAGTAGCTTCCTTTTCTTGAATAACTGCTATGTGCCAGATACCATTTCCAATAAAACAGCCTTGCAATGTGGGTATTACTATTAGTCTGATTTTTAAATTGAGGACCCTGAACTCAAATCAGATAAGTCCTTTCCCAAGGTTCATAGCTTTTGTTGGAGGTGGGGAGCTGAAATCTGAACTGTGCCTTCTGGACTTCAATTATCTTGTATATTTTCTCATTACTATAGGGTTTCTGTTTTTCCTCCTTTTTCCTTTAGAAACTATGTCAGGTACCCATGCAAGTAAGGAGGATATACCAGAGGAATGTGTTGCTCCTACTAATTCTTCCATGTGGAATGATTAGCATCCCTGACAGTTATTTTAGGTTTTTATCCCTCTGTGAATGTTTCTGTTTTAGATGTTTGCTCTTTCACCATCACTGCTGCATAGAATTTTCGGCATAATCTCAAACATATAGAATATGTTCAGCATCAGAAAAATATTTTCAGACAATCATTCTGCCATTTGAGAGTACATTTGTGAAATGGAAAAAATATTTAAAAGCATAGATTTGTGGAAATGATAGTTCTACAGGCAGGTTTTAGCATGAGAGGGTTCATTAGCTTTCTGTATTTTGTATTATTGCTCTTTAAGTAATGCCTCCTATCTCTTGTCTTTGAAACCTAACTAACAAGTGAATCTGAACTTAGGAGTTTTCTCAGCAATGAAGACACAAGGCTTTTGGTCCTTTAGGACAATGCCCTAGTGCTCTCCTCCAGGCGGGTTGAGACCGCCATCCAGGAGCTTTGGTGTGGCCATGCTCTGCCTCTTGAGCCATGGGCACTGAGGTGTTTGGTCTTTGATAGTCATGGTGCTCCATCCACCCAGTGCCAGGAGTGATTTCCAGCTCATGAAAATCTGAGATCACAGGACAATGGGGACTGAAGCTACCAAATGTTGCCCAAACTGAACGGCACCAGGTCCGTATTGCTGAATTATCTTCCTGACTTATCTTCCTGTGGCTTCATTTAAGAATTTAAGCATCTGAAATGTATGTAGTTGAGATGACATGGGTGAAAACACCTAGGACAGAGCCAGGTTCAATGCTGACTCTCAATAACAATCTGTTTAGTCCAGACATACATTTTAAAAGTTTACCGACATTCTCTCCCTGCAGCTAGAGCAGCCTCTGAGATAAAAACCTGCTCCTGCCACTGTTTGCTTAAAACCCAAACATGGCTACAGGGGAGAATGGACCGGAGTGGGGAATGCAGGCTGTGGGGAGATTGTCTCCATGAAACAGGGACTATTATCCCTTCTGAAAGGTAAGAAAACTGAGGCACAAAGAGATCATGTAACTTTCCCAAGGTCACAGAGTCAATAAATGAGAGTTGGTTTCCAGAGTCTTGCTCTTAACCATTATACATCACAATGTCTTCTTGGGGGCCAATGTCAGGGGCTAACCCTTATGAACTTCAGTCTATTTGGTGGGAAAGAAATGATACCCAGTATACCTCGAGGACAGCAAAGGAAAAGTTAGTTTTATTGTTCTGACTTTGATTTAATTTGGTCCAAAGCACCACAATCAGTAAACAGTTTCATCATCCTAGTCTCTTACATAAAAAAAAAAAAAAGGTGGTGATTTTCTGATGGAGGCTCTGATGGAGTTTTGAACATAATTATTTTAGGACTGTTTATCCATAAAGAGCCCTACCAATGGCATGAAATGATTTATCTCTATGGATTAAATGTCACAATTGAGGAGCTGTGGTCTAAATCACACATTCACGCAGACCTTGAAATCCCCTGGAAGGTCTCCCAGCTGCACGCACCAAAGTCAACCAAAGTTTTCAAACTTTTCTTTTCATGGTCATGTGACTGAAATTACACATGGAATGCAGTACTCAGAGTATCACAATCTAATAGGCATTTAAAGGCATCAAGTTCTTTCAAAGATCAAACTTTCTCAGTCAGGCAAGTCTAACAGATTTACTAGCAGTTTAAGAACAGCAAACTGGTTTAAAAAAAAGCACAAAGGCTTCTGAGACAAAGCAAACAGCTGAGTACTCAGGATGGCATGTCACTATTCACTGTTTTATACCTTTTTTTTAAAAAAGATAGGTCCTTGAGAATAAACACTACATGTGGTGCATCATTATAAAACCCCTATGGTGGAACATATGCAGTGAAATGGCCCCAGAATGAAATAACCAATTAAATGGAACTTCAGAGCAAGAACATTTGTTACCTTCTTCCATAAATCTTTGATTTGGAAATAGCCCCCTTGGTAACCTCTGGAGCAGGTTTTCTCACCTCAGCTCTACTGACACTTAACTCTTTGTGGTGGGAGCTGTCCTGTGCACTGTAGGATTCTGGATGGCATCTCTGACCTCTGCCCACTTAATGGTAGTACATGCATCAGTTGTGACCATCAGAAATGCCCCAGACATTGTCCAATGGCTCATCAGCGGTGTGTATGCAAAATCATTCCAGGATAAAACCACTGCTCTAGAATTTTACTATTCATTTGGGATTGGCCATGAAAACCCCTTCAGTAAAGTATTATTATTGGGGCCTATGGGGCCACATATTCATTATTTAGCAACTATTTATCAGGTGCCTATTATAGGCCAGGCTTGGAGGAAACAGTAGTGAACAAAATACAGTGAACATGGGCTATAGCTTAATGATGGGGTAAAGCTGGTTTGATTCTTTTACTATCTCTTATAGATAGATAAGATTTGTAACTATTCAAAAGGAAAAAAATTAAAAAGATAATGCTTTACTTACAGATGTAGTTTGAGATCTCTCATTAGATGGTATAGAAGAATCAAACTCTTCAATGCAACTCCCACCCCACATGCATACATACATAAATGTAAATATATATTTCTTCTATGTACACATATGGCATCTACACACCCATCCTCCTCAATGGGCAGGTCAAGTGTGACAAGGAACCCCTAAAGAAAACGCTGAAGTTTCTTTCTTCTGCATGTAAAAGTCTGGATACGGACTGTGCGGAGGTAGTGGCAACTCTTCCATCTCAGAGGCACCCAGTCTCTCTCTTCCTGCCCTGCCATGTGGGCCCTCCAGTCCCTAGATGGCTGCTTATGTGCTCACCTGCCTGTCCACATTTCACTCAGCAGGAAGAAAACCAGGGATGAGAGAAGAATAACAAGGAATGAGCACCAGCCTTCTATAAAGGGAGATTCCCTGGAGGCAGCCACATGGCCCAGTGGCCACGGGAGGCTGGAAATGTGGTCTTTACTCTGGGCGGCGGTAGGCTCCAGCGAACATTCTCCTCCTATGGACTAAGGGGAGTCAAGGAGCAGCTTCACCCAAGTCTCCCAGAGACATTTCCCTTTCCCCATTTTCTCTCCATTGACACTTCAACTACATTGAAATTTTGAACAATTGCTGTAATATCTCATGCTCTGTAATACTACCAAATGCTCTTGATCTGAAATTCCATTTCATGTGGTACACTGGTAAATGTTTAACAACCAGTTCTTAAGGGGTAAAAAACACAACCTGATTTTTAAGTATGTTGATCTCTGTGTATATTCTGCCATCATGACCAATTGACTTCAAACTACCAATGTCTCTGAAGGTGTATTGGGAAGAAATGTATGCAATTAGCTTTCAGGACCAGATATAAGCTGGCTTCAGCACACGTTTGCTTATGAGGAAACACTCAGCACAATGTCTGGGACAGAGTAGACTCTTAATAGCTTATTTTCTTAAAGAATTAAAAGTAAATGACATATTTTCACATCTCATTTGTTCCCATATATTTATTTAGTGCCTACTTTGTGCCACGCCTTTTAGGCCTTAGTCATTTAACAGGGGTGGAATTGTGGGTGATACACAATATTCTCACCCTCTCATGTGGCTTACCAAATGGTGGGGAAAACAGATAGTCAACCAATGACAACAGTAAGCGTAGAAAGACAATAGTGATAAATGTGGAGAGGAGGAGTAACAGAGGGCCTTGGCCTCACCTAGGGGCACTCCAAGGCCTATCAGCACCACTGAGCCTTGAGGCTGAGCGAGAGTCACCTAGAGTACATGCGGAGTACAAGAAAAAGCATGTTGGGCAGAGGAAAGAGTATGGATGGAAACCCCATGATGTGTGGGGAGGGCATGGCATATTCACGGAGGGCCAGCGCTCAGTGTGGTGGTCAAGGGAGAGTGAATGAGGTGGGGTGAAGGGAAAAAGCCAGGACTGGATCATGACATAATTAGGCACTGGTCTATATTCCAGAAGTCACAAGGAGTCACAAAAAGCTTTGAAAGGAGGGACATGATATTACTGTTTAGGATAAAGATCCTCCACTGCATTGATGAGGCCACATTAAACAGGGGCTTAAAAAATTCAAGTGTGCCAGGTGTGAAGTTCTTATAATAGCCAACGAGAGAAATGGGCAGATTCCAGACAAGGTGAGAGGTGGCATCCATGGGGCTGGGATGTGGGTAGGTTCTGGGGAAAATATGGGAAAGGGCCATGTACATGATCACTCACTGGTTTCTTTGAACACTGGGTGATGGGTCCTGGGGACTTTTACTGAGTTTGGGATAGAAGGAGTGAAGGAGAGATTCTGTTAAGACTTTGAGCATGTGGACTTGAATCACTTGATCTTTCAATAATCCTTGAGAAAAGCATTCTTACATAACATCTCCATCATACCACAAGGGAGGTTAAGTTCAAAGCCAATACCATACAGCTAGTGAATAGCATAGCCTGGACTTGAACCCAGGTCTTGCAATGCCAAACACTATAGTATTTCCATGATGTAACATAAACTAGCTATCACAGGGTTCATCTTGAACCTGTGGAGGAGTGAGTTTAGTTACCAGAATATCCTCATTAACCTGAACTGCAAGGTGGGATCTCAGCTTTTGTAAAGAACTGCGCTACTAATGATGCCCCTTCAAATTGCTTTGAACAATTTCTTCTGCCCTGGATTAATGAGCCAGCACTGCACTTCTGGGAAACCTCTCACCTTGTAAAATAAAGTCCATCGGATCATGCTCTGAATATTAACCTTGCTAGAAAGAAAAGAAAAATAAGCAATAGAAAAAATTGATCCCCACTCCCCTCTATGCAGAGAAAATACTTTCCAATGAGGCCTCTCAGCATAATTCATATTTTTTTTATTAAGAATGTGTTCTGCACTGAGAAAACAAATAGTCATTGCAAACTATTACCAATATCTTGATGCCAAGTAATAAAGGCATTTAAACACTTTCATCTCCTGCACGGTTCTTGCATAAACCAGTGTAATGTGACAAGACAGTAGCTAATGGTATATGCAAGGAATTGGCATCAGCCTAAGTTTGCTGCATTTGTCATCAGGTCTGCACTGCTGGACTGGGAGGGCACCCTTTCTCTCTTGTCAGGCTAATGAATCTTCTGGCAGCAGCACTCCTGAGACAAAGATTTATAGGAGAAACTACACCTGTTCCTGTGCTAATGACAATGGCAGGGAAGAACATCTTCCAGTCAGAAGAAATGCAGCCAGCTCCTTTGGTAAACTTAGCAGGTGCAGAGAAAACAATGCCTGATCTTATTTGTATGAAATCAGTGTCCACTGGCTGTATATTTTCATATCATAAATGACAGCCACATTCACACAAATACTCAGTCAGGAATCACAACATTTTTTTCCTCCTTGCTGATGCATTGGGCCAACTTGGCAAGTCTAAAGAGAAAGCAGGATGAGTCTTAATTTCCCCATTTTACAGATAAGGAAAGTGAGGCTCCAAGATGGTGGATAACCAACACATCCTCACATCCAAATCAATAAAAGAGCGAGGACTAGGACTCAGGGCATATCCTTCCTGGTCCCAATGCTCTTTCCAAAAGTATGTTCCAGGAGGACAGGGATTTGGTCTGTTTTTGCTCTTTGGTATCTGGCACATAGTAGGTGCTCAATAATCATTGGCTGCTGGCCTTTCTGTGCCTCTCATTCCCTGAAGCATGGTTCAGTAGAGAGAAAAGGGGATTGAAAAGCAGAATACCAGGACTTCCCATGTGAGCACAGAAAGTAACATAACCCCCTTAGCCCTTGGTTTCTTTTCTGAAAAATGACCTTAATCCTTACCAGCCCTGGCTACGAAGAGGAGCCATAGGATCAAGTCAAATAGGCCAATGGAAGTTTCCTTCAAATGGCACACATTTAAGGTGCTGTGGCTGTTTTTAAAGTGAGGAAAATACACTTAGAAACCTGTTTGCTCTTCTGATCAGGTATGTTGTTTCCAAGGCTGTGTACAGGAAGTAGCTGCAGAGACCCAGTTGCCAGTGTCCTGCCATTTTGCCTTCCAGAACTTTCTCAGGGCCTTCAGGGCAGCAGCTCATGACATTCATAGGAGCCTGAGTCTGCTACACCTTTTATTAGCCAGTCAGAGAGACATGTGGTGGCCCCTGCAGGCCAGAGCTCTCCTTGATTCAGGCTGAAGGCTCTCCTGAAAGCTCACTTTTTACCCTCTGTGCTTGCAGCAGCTGCACTCCAGGGGCTTGGGGATCTTCACTCACTGTTCTCTACACTCCAGGAAGACATCTCAAGTGGAGAGGTAGGTGCAGGCCTCCACTTTGTCATTTGCTAGTCATTCTGTTTATGATATATTTCTTAACCTTTCTCAGTCTCAGTTTCCTCATCTTTAATAAGAGAACATCAACTACCACTCAGGCAGGTCAAAGGATTAAGTGGTACAATGCAATGTGACATGCTGGGCTCTGTGCTGGAAGAGCAGTACAACGGCCACTGTAGCTACTGTTGCTCTGTGTATGGATCTGTGTGACAGCTCATTGTGACAATTCATTTATTCAACATGCATGGCAATCTAGTAGATAAAACGGCTCCGTGAGATTGGGGCTTTCACTTAGGTCCAAGCTGTGTTCACTGGGAATCAGAATTTTCCAAAATATTGACTGGCATTGTGCCCATCACTTACTGACATGATGCTGACCATTTCTCAAGAGCAACTCCATCTCCACTGCAGCGGAGTCACTCCCTCCTTGGCTCTCGGTGATTGTCAGAGCCTCCTAATTGGTTTCCCTGCTTCCTCTTTGCCTCCCTCTTCAGTCTGTCTCTCAGCACAGTGGCCAAAAGGATCATGTTAAAACATAAGTTATCCCTCCTCTGCTTCAAAGCCTGGAAAGGCTCCCTGTGCACTCAGAGTAAATCCAAAGTTCATACAATGATTTGCAAAGACTTCAATGATCTGCACACCTTTGCCACATTTCCCCTCTGCCATTACCTCCTTCTACAGTAGTTGGTTGAACAAAGAAAGCAATAAGGAGACAGGACCAAATGGTAAGAATGGAAAGAAATTGATATTTAGATTGAGGTAGACAAGAGCAGCATAATAGACTTCTTTTCCAAATGTCTAAAATATGAAAGGAAGGGGGAACCACTAAGTAGAAATATTAGTAGAATGACTACTAGGTAAGAACATAGGAATTTCAGATCCATGTTGAGAAAGGATCTCCTTACAACTTCAACTGATAATGAGTGAAATGAACTTTTTCATGAGAGATTAAATTCTCCACCATTGGAAATAGTTAAGCAGAGAGTGAAAATGTAGGCAAGAGATAGAGAAGCAAGATTTCAAACACTGGAAGGCAGATGTGATGAGATTATATTTAATTTCCATTTTAATCAAGAGAGTCTACTATTTGTAATATTAAAAAATAGAGGGGAAATAAATAAGAATCAACTCCTTGGCTCCAACAATTATAAAGCAATTAAATATCGACACAGGTTGTATGTCACAGTGGAATACTGCAAAGGTATTTTATAGAAAGGTCTCTGCTTGGGCCAAGTTAATGAAGCAAAATACTAGTTCCTTGGAAAGGTAAGGCAGAATTAGCCACCTTCTTCTTGGCATGCTGATGGGGAGTTGGGGTTTGGGCATAGTGAAAGGGTTGAGACCACTGTCACAGTGGAGGAGTGACCACTGGCCACTCCTAACTGAAGAAAAGAGAACTCTTCTAATCACCAAATGACATATCAGGCCATTTGGCAGAAAACCAGGTCATACATCTTTATTTATTTCCCTCATGCTCTTTTTTTCTTTCATCTTCAACACTTTGTGTAAACATGTGTGTTTCTCTATTGCCTTTTAGTATGTGATTTAATGGTTCATTCAACACATATGACCACGGGTGTACACTGCACCTGGTGTGGTGATGAGCAGGCTCCTGCCTGAAGGCACTGATCCTTTTCCTTAAGTATTGGTTGTCAGAGGAGAGATTTGCAAGTGACACCCATGCCTCATAAAGAAACCACATCGTGTTCAACTCTAGTCAAAGAGGGGTCCAAAGAAACCTGCTCTGGACCCATCATGGACAATGGGCCTCTCCTTCCACAAGCGAGATGAAAGTTGTGGGTCATGAAGTGATTTCACAACAGACAACAGAGACCTTTTCACAAAAGCTATTATTCTGACCTTCGCACAGAGAAGTTATAATTGATACAGGCTGCAATATCCAGTCCAGCTACTAGATACTTGTGTATCAATCCATCTTTTCAAATGATAGACTTTCCACTTTCTGTCTGTGTAACTGTATCACTAAGCCAAGAAAGAAAAACATTTACCTCCAGGAAATATATTGAGAACAAATATTTATGCTCCTTACCAGGGAAACTGATGGTAGAACAAATAACCAGAATTGGTTATGAAAGATAAATGCAATGGATTGGTTCAGTGCTATGGTTATTTTAACACATGAACCCAGAATAGTGGCTGATTGCACTGGAAAACAGAGAGATTTGAAGCAACTGATTTATCCTGAAAAACAACAGAATCAGTGCACCACATAGAATTCCCTGCAAAAACAAACAAATGGGTATGTGAAGCCTATTCCACAAACAAGTAAAGGCAAGAGAATATCAGGCAGATGTAGAATCTCATCCGTTCCCTTGTCTTAAAGACTGATTTCTAATAAGTTTCCTTATTTCTCATTTATTAAAAAATATTTTCGAGTATCTCATACATGGAGTTATTTAACAAAATGTTAACAAATCATGCAACACTATTGTCATCTCTATAGTATGCAGCCCCTTTTTAAAAGGCAGAATTCAAGCCTCTACCTTGACAACGTAAGAAAATTCTGTCAGTGAAATAACAAACAAATCCAAAAACAATCCAGAAAAATATTGAAGTTTTAAAAAAATCTAACTGCTGAGGTCAAACTAACAGGGATTTATAGCCTGTTCCCAATGTTCTTAAAAATAAAAAAAATCAATTTCCCATGACAGTCACTGTTTTTGCCTCTTGCTATTTTGTAGTATTTCCTGGACATTGAATCCCCTCGAGTCCTATCAAAGAAAAACTCATTTTTCTTTTTCTTTTTTTTATTGTTGTTCAAATACAGTTGTCTCCACTTTCTCACCACACTTTCCCCTGCCCCACCCACCCCCACCTCCTGCCCTCAATCCTACCCACTTTTGGCTTTGTCCATGGGTTCTCTTTATACATGTTCCTTGAGGAACCTTCCCTTTCTTTTCCCCATTATCCCCCTTCCCTTCCCCTCCGGTTACTGTCAATTTGTCCTTTATTTCCATGTCTCTGGTTATATTTTGCTCACTTGTTTGTTTTGTTGATTAGGTTCCACGTGTAGATGAGATCATATGGTATTTGTCTTTTACTGCCTGGCATCATCAAAATAAAAAGCTTCTGCATGGCTAAAGAAAACATCAGCAAAATGAAAAGGGAACCAACCATATGGGAAATGTGTATTTGCCAATGATACCTCAGACAAGCGTTTGATCTCCAAAATAAATAAAGAACTCATAGGACTCCACTCCAGGAAGACCAAAAAAAACCCTCATTTCCCCTCACAGAATAACTATGAGTGGTCACAATATACAATAGCACGTGCTCTCTATTAAAATGTTGGTACCACTGCAGAAGCTTTCATATTAACTTTAGGAATGCAAATAACTTCTCTGTCATGCACAAATTGGAATACACCAGGGGCCACTTGTTTGGAAGGTTTTAGTTCTGGCCAGTGGGATTGACCAGAGGGTCAGCTCTAGATCACTCTGGCCCTTCTGTCACCTTTTGCAAGTGAAGTGACACAGAGCTGCCAAAGCTGCCAGAGGCTCTTGACTAGCTCTAAGAAACATCTTCATGGTCCTAAAAAGAATTGTGGAAGCATAATTATTAATTAGAGGAACAGAGATTCATGTTGTTATAAATGGGCCCTAGTCAACAATGTGGAAGGAGGTGGAGAGGGAGGGGCAGCTGACCACTAGTGCTTAAGTGCCCTCAGTCTGGCTGAGGTGGGGAACCTGAAGGGGCAGATGATCACGGTCCCTGCTGCCTTGCAGTGGTGGCACTTTGTATGAGTTTCCCATGGCTGCTGTGTCAAATTGCCATCATCTCAGTGACTTAAGACAACTTAAATTTATTGTTTTTAATGGAATTTATTGGAGTGATACAACTTAGGTATATTATTTTATAGTTCTGGAGGTCCAAAGTCTGAAAGGGGCCTTAAGGAGGCTAAAGTCAGGGTGTCGGTGGGGCTGACTCCTGTGGAGGCTGCAGGGGAGATCCCAGCTTTTGCCTTTTCCAGCTTCTAGAGGCCGCCCACACTCTTCAGTTTATGGGGGTATTACTCTGACTTGTATGCCATAGCCGCATCTCTTTGTCTGACTTTGACCCTCATATGTCTATCCTATAAGAACTCCTGTGATTACAGGGGCCCATCTGGATAATCCAGGATCTTGTCCCCATCTCAAGATCCTTAACTTAATTATACCTGCAAAGTCCCTTTGGTCATGTAAGGCAGCAGATTTCCAGATCCTGGGGATTAGGACAAATGCAACCCTGAAGGGCCATTACTGTGCCTACCACCTACTTTAAGAGCGAGGAGGGAGAAATCAGATGGCTTGTCCCTGATAAGCCATCAGGGGTTTAGACTTCAGGTAAGGGGTTTAGATTTGTTAGGACAGATGGAAGGGGCTCATGGTCATTGTGGGTTAAAGGAAAACAAAGACAATCATTGACTCTAGAATACAGTGAGTTTAGGGGGCTGGAAGATGGTCAAAAGGTGTGTGTGTGTGTGTATGTGTGCGTGTGTGAGTGTGATCTTGACACAAAGCTGTTCAGTGGGAGAGGAAAAGAGGGTGAAAGAAGGTCATGGACCAGGAGGAGATTTAGGGAGGGGAATACTGGAGATGGGATATTAGCAAGGTCAAGAGTGTGGTCTTATGAGTTGTCTGCTCCAGTGAAAGGGAGATAAACATTATGGCGTGATGGAGATCAAGAAGCTGGGCCTTCAAATCAGATGCTAAAGGGACTGTGATGACAAAAGAAGAAAAGGGAGACAGGGAAACTATGCACTAGGCTCCAGAGTTCTAGGGTCTCTGTACACAGGGGTTAGGGGTGCCTGGAGGCAGCCAGGAGCTATGCAGATAGTGCAATCCAATGGCATGAGCTTCATAGGGGGAGCTGAGGAAAGAGGGTGAGGGAAGAAAAATTCTTTCAAGGGACCCCCAAGAATATTGACCTTAGATGCTACTTTTGAAATATTGGTGTTGGGAGGATAGGAGAAAGAACCAACTCCACTTAAAAAGATAAACAAATTTCTCAATGCATTTAATTTATTATATATTTGAATTTTTAAAGATCTTGTTTATTTTTCTCCCTCAATAGTATGTAAACCTAATGGGGGTGGTTCAATGCTATATCTGTAGTGACTACAACAGTGCCAGGCACATATTAGGTCCTTTATTACTGTTTAATGAATACATTAATAAATAAATGGAAGGAGGGAGGAAAGGCAGAAAGAAAGGAGGAAGGAAAGAAATAAGGGAAGAAACAAAGGTAGATTTTGGGATGGCCTGAAAGTTTGTTTGGTTAAGTAAAAATAAAAGACACTTTTCATTTTCACCAATTACTTCATTGAACAACATATGCACCATTTTGTTCTACTACCTTCTGCCATTTTTCAGGCAACTTCATAATTCCCTCTTCCCAAAACTTTTTATCTTTTTGAGCAAAGAACTGTTCCAGGTGCCTTTTGCAGTCTTCCAGGGAACTGAAATTTCTCCCATTAAGAGAATTTTGTAAAGACCAAAATAAATGGAAATGCGAAGATGCAATGTCTGGTGAATACAGTGGATGAATCAGAACTTCCCAGCCAGGCTGTAACAGTTTTTGCCTGGTCATCAAAGAAACATGTGTTATTGCATTATCCTGATGGAAAATTACGCATTTTCTGTTGACTGATTCCGGATGCTTTTCCTTGAATGCTGCTTTCAATTGGTCTAATTGAGAGGAGTACTTGTTGGAATAATTGTTTGGTTTTCCAGAAGGAGCTCATACTAGAGCACTCCCTTACAATCCCACTATGTACATAGCATCACCTTCTTTGGACAAAGACTGGGCTTTGATGTGGTTGATGGTGCTACATTTCGCTTGTCCCATGATCTCTTCCATTCCACATTATTGTGAAGTATCCACTTTTCATTTCCCATCACAATTTGTTTTAAGAATGGAACATTTTCATTATGTTTAAGTAGAGAATTACGTGCGGAAATAGGTCAAGAAGTTTTTTTTTTTTTTTCCCTTAACTTATGAGGAACCCAAACATCAAAGCATTTAACATAACCAAAGTGGTGCAAATAATTTTCGATGCTTGATTTGGATATTTTGAATATGTTGGCTATCTCCCACATGATATAATGTTGATTATTCTCAACCAATGTCTTTATATGATTGCTCACTATCAACTTCAACTGGTCTACCTGATCCAGCAAGAGAAAACTGTAGCATGAAACTTCACAAGCCATATTTGACATGTTTAGTCAGTCACAGCACCTTCCCCATACACTGCACAAATCATTTTTTTTACATTTCAGTTGCATTTTTACCTTTCTTGAAGCAATAAAGCATAATATGCCAAAAATGTTGCATACTTTCTTCCATCTTCAATATTAAAATGGCTACACAAAAATTCATCAATCTTGATAAGATTTTTAATGCATGCTGATATGACAGCTGTCATGATACAAACTAACAAAATGGTTTTGAATGAAGTTAATGACAACCAAGCACTACTAGAGCCATCTAACAGAAAAAAAAATGAACAAACATTTTGGCCAACCCAATATATTTGTCCCCTGAAGGTTAATAGGGGAAAGGCTAAGTTTTTCTAAAGGTCAGGAGGAAGGATTTAATCTAGGAGATGATTAAAGACATAGGAAGTTAGGAGTAGATAGTTCCAAAGGCAATAAATAGTGGAAGGGAGCACAAGAGAGAGGAATTAGGCAGAGAGAGATACCTATGAGGGAGCTGATAAACAGAAAGGGAATTATTTTGCAAGTTTGATTTAAGTGGGGACACTGTAAGCATGCCATCCTTCTCTGTGAGCCTCCTGAATGCAGGGAATTTGTTTTATTCAGGAGTTGACACGTGGAAGAGAGTGGACACTTAGAGATAAGTGGTTGTTTGGAGGGGAAGAATAGTAAGAACTTCAGAGCTAGACTCTACTTCTTGGACAGCTTCAAGCAGCAGCCAAATGACCATCTTTCAGGGATGTCCTAGGGCTGTCAAACATGGGCTGGAACCAGTATTGGATGATGTCTTGGGCTCCTTTCAAATCATAAGTCATCAAACAGCCAAAGGGACAGACTTTCTTCTCTCCTCCCAATTTAAACTCCAGCTGTTTCATTCATTTTAATGATTGGGGAACAGAATGACCTTTTGCAAATATCACCCACACCTTGGAACTCAATCAGCCAGCAGCAGAATCACCAATCTTACTTGACCCACATTGTAGGTATGCCATGGTATGATAGCAGACTCTGGCCATTCAGGAAGGAGGGACAGCTCCATAGATTTAATTTCCCATTACTATGGCAACCATGAGACTTTTGTTGCAGCAAAAGGTTAAATGCAACCAAGTGTTCATTAGGACATTCAGCTAATGAATCAAGTCAAACACTTATTCATGTTTAAATCAATGGTGATATGGATGTAGGGGTGTAGAACAAAGAGACAGTGCTCAAGCCAGGGAGAGCTAACTGTCTAATCAACCTTGGGATTAAAACTGGTCTCTAAGTGGTACAATGGTTTCATCTGTAACATGCATGAAATAACTGTAATTGAGAAGGAAAAGCCAGACATTATATAAAATATTCTGAGACCATTTATCTAGAACCAAGGCTTATTTTTTCATTCTTGCAAAACCATTTTTGAAAATGTTTAATTTCTTCCTTTTTATCTTTGAGGGGCTTAGTGATCCTTCCAAAATTAGGAAAATAGCCAAATAATAATATTTATGTTAGTGTATTCCAGTCCAGGCAATATGCCATCTAGCATATTTGAACAGAAATAGTGAATAAGAGAGGTTTCCAAGGTGGAGGGTGTGGCAGGGGTCTCAGAAATCCAACAGGTTTGTGCAATTGGAATTAACTGACTGGATCCAAACACACTTTTGTGAGGAAGCTTTGGGCACTGCAGATACCAAACAAATGGCAACTCTATGCATTAGAGATAGGCTGACATAGAAGTCTTCAGTCCATATTAGATTTTCCTTCCCTTAATTGTTTTCCCGGGTTAAGTTCTCATTTACATATCTTACCCACATGTGCTTTGAAGTATAGTCATAGCGCCCAACCAAACCCCAGGCTGCCATAAGATGATGGAAAATGGGCATAGCAGCCAGAATTCACTTTCTTCCTAATTCTGATGTTCCTCAGAGTCTTAAAGATTGTCAGGGATGCCTCCGGGGCCACTGGAAGAGGGACAATGGAACATGTGGATCTTCAAACCCCCAAACATTTTGAGAATACATAAATACATTTTGATCCAATGTTTATCAGGGCTTTATAATTATTCATCATTTAGAATAAAGAATTTCACTGCAATAGATACATGGCCCTGACTACAGCAGATATCGTTGCGGGTATTTATAATCCCATTCTTCAGATAGCTGTGCAGGCATGTCTATGCAATTATAGAGATTCTGCCAATCAGTTTTAGGTTTTTATTTCCGATGTTTAGAAAAGGTTTATCCAACTTAGGCTTGTCTGTTTTGTTTTGTTTTCCTGACAGGGGCACTAAGAATGTTTCTTGGTGAATCGGCCTCTGGGAAATCAGTTAGAAAAAGTGAGGGGTCTGGAATTACTGGAATTTCCTCCTAAAAATGGGAGATAGATCACTGAATTATGATGCCATTGTACGAGTAAGAAGTGAGTTGCTCTAGGTGTTTTTTTTTTTCCTTTTTGTGTTTTCATAAGAATGATGAAAATGAGAACTTCCAGTAATGGCCCAGATAAAAAATGTTCTTCTTGGGTAAGCATTTACATGCCATGTAATAAAAGCTTGCAATGTTTTAGAGGCTGTCAAGAATTTATTTAATTCTTAAACTTTACCCATTGGTTAAAAAAGTAAACAAAAGAGATTTTTGCAGGACTCCTGTTATCTCTAAATGTAGGGTTAGTATAGCAAAAAAACAAAGCAAAAAGGAAACAACCCAGGTTTCCAATGAATTTGCAGTTATATGTAAATGTACAACACAAAGAAAGACTTATACTGAATTGAAGAAAGAAGAAAATAAAGCTTTATAGAATGTGAATCCTATGTGTTTCATTTATCTTTTATCCCTAGTACCTGGGACAGTGCCTGACATATAGTTGGCATTCAGGAAATAATTGCCAAATTTTTCTCATCTTTCTCATCATCATAGTCATCATCTTCATACATTTCTGTGTGTTTAGCTTCAGAATATTCAGAAGAATATTAAGTATAATGCCAGGCACTATCTTATTTGTTTTATTACATGTAATCCTCAAAAACAGTCTTATGAAGAAAGTACCATTATTGTATTCCTTTTAAAGATGGAAAAATTAGGGCTTAGGCATACTCAATAACTTTTCCTCCTTTCCTTCACCTTTTCCTTCCTCCCAACATTTATTGAGTGTCTGAATTTCTAGGTACTGTCCTGGGCATAAGGACATAGAAATGAGTAAGACACAAAAATCTCTGCCCTCCTGGAGCTTACATCCTATTGGCCAAGATCATTCAGCTAGAAAGTCACTAATTGAGGTCTTGCACCTGGAGAGTCTGAATAACGTGCAAACAACCTGGAAAACTACAGCCCAGTGTCATATTCTTAGCTAATTTGCTGTCTTTAGAATGGAGTAGAAACTGTTATTGGGCAATATAGGAAATCTTTGCCTTTTTAGAAAACAGCTACTTTGTCTCAATAGGAGATTGGAGATTGGGGGCTGATAATTTAAAGGCCTAGATCATCTGAAAATGTGCCTTTGGATGAATGGAGGCTGATTTTGCCTCACTCTGTAGCACATGTTCTAATGTTGGCCATTTCAAGATCCCAAGAAAGATATGTCTTCGACAATGGTTACCACTGACCCTGGAGTTAGAAGATATGTGTCTGTTGTCACTCAGAATCTGTATGACTGAGCTCTCTATGGTGTATGTTCTTCCACTGTGCAACAGAAAAGTTAAGTCCTACTTCACTGGAGTTTTATATAAATTACCTGAGACAGTGCCTGCCTATGTGGCATTACTGCACTCGGCTCATAGGGAAGTCTCTGTGCCTGCAATTAAATAGATGGATAATCAAAGAAGAATGTGCGTGGCTTATTCTGTTCCAAAATTTCTCCCCAATGCCAAAACAACAATCTTGGAATCTTGACTTCAGAGGCATTGGTAAATGGGAAGTGAAGACATCTTAAATTCATTCCACCTCAAGAAGTTTAGATCTCCGGAACAGCTCACCTAAGTCCCAAAATCTCCACTTGCTCCATACCTTCATTATAGACAGTGAAACCAGCTGATATCCTTTTATTTTTGTCTGTCTCCCACCATAACTTAAGTCCTGTCACAGTTATTACATGTGGTCAGTCTGTGATGCACACAGGTCACGCCACCTCCACTAGCACGTATTCAGGAGATCATGGTGTTGACTGGATTTTGATCATGACTTTTGGCAGGAGAAGGGGGAGGAAAAGTGGGGAAGAGAAGGGAAAGACAGAGGTCACAACTCCTGGGTAAGAGCCATGACTTTTGGTTAAAGGATACAACCAGGCAGCAGTGATGCCAGAAGGATGGAACTAGCGAGAGAGAAGTGCGTTTACCACTCCTAGGGAGAAGTACATATTTCTCCCTCCCACCTCCAGATGGCTCTCCTTATTGGCTGAACACAACAGGAAGCTGGAAAACAATGGGGCCCACACAGGTCACCCTTCTGGAGCACGTAGAAGGGTCACCAAGAGTAGAGAGTGGATCTTAAAGGAAAATATTCAGCATAGAGAGTCAAGGTGGCCCATCTGATCAGTGACAACAAGGAGGCCAGCAGAGGGAAGCCGAAGGAGTAGCCAGTGCTGGGACCTGAGCCAGAATGCATGATGTGGGTGCAAGAAATAACACAGAGCTGTGGGAACTGGTAATAGAGAAAAGAATGACAACTGGGAGTGTGGCTTTCTGAGGCCTGGCAAAGAATTAGGATTCTAGTCTGTGGGGAATGGGCAGCCTTTTGAGGGTTTCAACAGGGAGTATCATCATCTGATTTCTGTTTTGAAGAGGAGATTCTTCTGTGTGGAGAGATGGCTGTTATTGTGGTAGTATGGATGAGGGATGATGGCAACTAGGACTAACATGATCTTAGGTGGGATGCGGAGAAGAGGACAGATTTGACGTATGATTTGGATGGGTTGAAATTAGGACAATAGGGAAAGAGAAGAAATGAGAACACCTCCTGCGTTTGGGGAGTCCCATATGATAAATGAGTCATGGCTTTTTAAGTCAGGAAAACAGGAGCTAAAGGCTTATTCATAGGTTGATAGTCTTTTAACAAATAATAAATGCCACTAATTTTAACAACTGAAATATTGTGGTTGAGGACTGCTAACACTTTGTTGCCTGGTTTCATGAGGAGGTGCTCTGGGTAACCCTGCTTATTTTATTGGCTTTATTTAAAAGAACTGACCATGGAAGAACATTGTGACTACAGGAACAATATTGACGCTGGTAGATTCACTGCAGCAAGTTCTGTGCTGGCCACAGCAAAGCCCTTTCCCAATTGCTCCCTTCCTTCTGCACAAAGAATAGGGCCCAGAAAAGCCCACACTTCTCCAGCTGCCTCTGCAGATAGAAACGGCCATGTGATAGGTATGGCCTGGATAATTAAGTCATGAGAAGCCTGCAGGAGTTTCTGGAAAGGACTTTCTTGCCTAATAGAAGAATCTTCTCTCCACTGTCTTCTCTCACCTCACTTCCCTTCAGTGGAACCTTGATTTGTCTGGACATGCAGTGGCCATTGTACAATCATCAGGCAACAAATGCACAGACAAAAAGCCAATATGCTGAGAAGGATGCAGAGAGCTTATGTTCTTGATAACATGATGAACTGCTAATCTACCCTTAACTGAGGCCTCTGGTCACTTTATGAATTCACTAAATGTATTTATTCTTTAATCTACTGTGGGATGGTTGGATTCCTGTACTTGCAGCTCAGTGTAGCCTAAACAATCAACCCTCTTCTTGGTGCTTGCTCTTCCCTTGGTTTCACTGATTCTAGACTCTCCTGAGCTCTTTCCTTCTTCTCTGGAAGGGTTCTTAATCTGTTACTCTTCTTCTCCTCCCACAGGACATATGCTGGCCCTCAGTTCTCTGTGCAGCCCTTGCTCTCACTTCCTTTCACAATCTCCCTTCTTCATTCTATCCATTTCCACAGCTTTTACTATCACCTACATGCAAATAACTTCTAAATCTGACTCATTCCCTTTGCCACAATGGCATAAACTATGGATCTGTAGTGGGTGGATGAGCTGGGGCCATCCATGAGAACTCCACCCATGCAGTAAACTGTGTCTCCAGGGTAGGACACAGTAGGAGGTAGGCATCAGTGTGATGCTTTTCCTAGCTTTCTCAGCTTTTTGAATGAAGAAGTCACTTTCTTTCTTCCTTCAGAAAGTTTGCTTCCTAAGAAGGAGAAGGTATGCCAAATGTTCAACTCCAATAAAATATGTCATTTTTTAACATCCCTACTTCCTTTTTTTCATACTGCAATTGTGATAGCACTTCCTGTTATCTCCATTTGGGGAACAGACAATGTGCCGTTGCTTACTTTTCCTTTGACTATTTCTTAACCCTCGTACCTTATTCTCTTATCCTTTACCCAAGGCCTGCCCCTCAATTTTTATCATGAGAGAAAGTGAATATTAGGAAAACAAATTCTTAGGTGGCTCCATGGTACAATGGATAGCACATTAGACTTCTAGAGGAAAAAAATTCTTGGTGAGAATAAGACGGGCTATAAACCTATTAGAAGACATGGGGCCCTGGGCAGCCTCCTGCCAGAGTTGAAGTCGTGGCCATCTCTGAAACACAGATGATAATGATAACAACTGATGTTTAATCAGCACCTAGCATGTGCTGAGTCATGTGCACATATTATTGTGTGAGAAACTTTGGAGAAGAAATACCCTGGGAAAGAGTGGAGTCTACTGACATGTTTCTGGTGGGCTATACCCTAGCCTTGTAGGGTGCTATCCAGGGTACTTAATTTTTTATCCTCTAACCAGCATTAATCTCTGTGCCTAAAAGCATCTTGAGACTTCAGCTACTTCTAATTCTCCAAATCTGTGTGCAGCCAGACATCCTACTCCAAATTACACGTCGTAATTGATGCCCTCACCTGGTGGCTATCTCAGTGACATCTTTAATCACCCGCACAATTCCTTGGTAGATACAGTGACAGCTGAATTCAGATCCTTGAGAATGCGGGTCAAACTTCATTTTAATTTGTAACATTAACAACACCTAGTTCCATGCCCTGACTATAGCAGTTTCAGTTGTATTAGGTATTTTTATTCTGCCCATCTGTAGGAAATTCATTGTCCTTTTTAAAAATATCATTCTTTAAAACTGATGTCTAGCTAATTTATATCCCCAGATGAAATTTGAGTCATCGATTCTCTCAAGGTAGACTCTAGGTATATAGTACTCAGAACTAAAAATCCTTTTTTAAAAATAGGCAATTCAGAGAAAAGAAATTCCATTATTTATAGAGCTGAGTGTACAATACAGTTTATTTGGATTGGAAGCAAAGTGTCCAATAATTTTAGATGACATCCCAACCTGCTAGGAAGAAATCACCAGAGGAAAAGTCCTTTTAGAATATATATTTCTTAGTATATGACCACAGTTATCAGCATACCTATGGAAATGCCTTAGGGTAACTTATCAGTGAAATTGTCTTACATAGTACTGAGGGTTTGGGATATATTATCAGGCATGGGGTTGAGTAAATTCCTCTCTGTAAAGGAAAACTGCTACAGCAAGTGTGATGCATGACCCAGTGTGAAAACAATGGTGGGTGATGCCAGGGGATGATTACCAGTGTCAATGGATGGCCCAGGTGTGTCCCAAAGCTAGAGCATGGCTGTTTCAGCCTGGGAGTAAATTCTGCTTCCTAACTGCATGACCTCAGAGAAGACACACAACCTCTCAAGGCCTCGGTATTTTCTCATTGTAATAACAAGAATTTAATAGCACTTGCCTAATCAATGTAAAGTGGCTGGGAGATGGTACTGGCTCAATAAATGTTAGGTACTATTATTGATAGAGTACGGCAGTTGCTCTGTAATGTCTGATTCAACTGCTATCAGTACAGGACTCAAAATCCTGCCCCTGTCAGAGGGGTGGGGGGAGGGCACTGCGTGTGAAAGGTAAAGAGATTAAGCAAAAGACAAACAAACAAAACACCTCATAGATGGACAACAGTAGGGAAAGAGTTTGGCGGGGGTGAGGAGAGGAAAGAGAATGTAAAGGGGGAAAGAAACTTGACTTGAGTGGTAAACACACAATACAATGTACAGATGATGTATTATAGGATTGTACCCTTGAAACCTATATAATTTTATTAACTAATGTCACTACACCCAATAAATTTCATTAAAAAGAAAGAAATCCTGCTCCTCATGTCTCCTCCATTCATTCAGGGTGTAGTACATTGGTGGTACTCAGAAGGATGTACAAGACCCCATCCCTACTGGGGGTGTGAGGATTGCCCATGGATACAAATACTGTCAAAAACGACCAGTTGTTTCCAACATCTGTTCTCCCTCCTTTTCTCACATAACACAATTTTCAGCTGAATAGATGGCTATCCAAAGTAAAAATTTCATTTTACATATTCCTTTGCAGCTAGTTCTGTTAATCTGATCCATCATTTAGGACAATTATTGTGTGCAATGTCTGTTTTATTCTTTTAAAGGGGAGTGCCCTCCCCTTGACTGCTTACCTCTCCTGATTTCTGGCCCACAGATGAGGTGGTCAGCCATCATGGACCATAGGGATGAGGATGGTACCTAGCACTAGCAGAACAACCACCCTGAAGGGAGCTGGGCTCCAACCCCAAGGAGCCACCATACTAGCCCTGAAATTCTGTCACTGGGCTTTCCCATGAGAGAGGAGAGAGATAGACTTCTATCTCTTTAAGTTACTATAGTTTAAGTCTCCAGGAGAGCAATCAAACCCACAGATAACTAACATTCATATGCACTGAATGATAAGTTTAATTGAATTTTCTGTGTACCACATGGAAAGTAAGGTCCAAATACTACATCCAGCCATTAATCCATCCAACATCTACTCTTGCAGGCATTACAGAATGCAGTGATGAACAAAACCCTGCCAGGCCACAGATGCCTCTTCACAATGTTGCCCCAGCCTTCCTTTCCAGCTGAACATTCTGCAGTGTATGCTGCCATTTCAAACATCTGGGCATTTGCCTGAGTATTCTTGTTCTCCAACCTGGAATGCCTCTTCCCCCAACAAACTCCTACTTTATCCTTCGGGGCTCAATACAAATGCCACCCTCTCTGACAACGTCCCTCTGATCCACAAAGTAGAGTTGTTGCCCCTTAATTTCTGCATGTCCAGACTATGTCAGGTACCATGTGGAATGGAGGCAAAAAACACTTGGCTTTGAATCCCAGCCCTTCCACTATTAACAATGAGCTTGAGCAAGTTACTTAATTTTATTCATGCTCATTTCCCTTACCTGAAAAGAGTCATAAACAGAACTTACCTCACTGGGTTGTTGAGAGGGTTAAATAAGAATCCACACAAGACTGAGAGTTCACAACATGGCACGTAGTAAAGTCTCAATAAATCTTTACTATTATAATAGGATGTATCTGTAGAGCTACTATCATCCATATTCTTGGAATTTTCACTATCCTCAAGTCCCTAGAGGGCAGGATAGCATCTCAGACATCTTATAGGTATCCAGAACTTAGAACAACACTAGGGACATACCAGACTCAATGGGTGCTACTGGAAGCTACCAACAAATCAATCAATGAATGAAGGACAGTTTAAACACATTATCTGCCATCTCCCAAACTTGCCTGGTGTTGGGGAGGTAAAAGTCTTCTGTGGGTAGCATTAGTGAAGAACTAAGTGTAGCCTCAATAAACCTATGAGGCTACAGAGGGTGCAGTGGGATAGGGATAAGCTGGCTACAGGTGTCCCAGAAGGGAAGGGCCAGGCTTGCCGTGGGTCACCTTTTAGGGAGGCCAGCGGTCACTTCCACACACCCCCCTTTGGTCCTGGTCTGCTCCCTCACTGGGGCACAGTGTGCTGCTTCGCTGATTTAGAAAACATGTGCACTGTCACTAAGGAGGTTAGAAGTTGGGTGGCAACAGCAGGTGTTTCAGGAACTTAGGGGGCTCTTGCCACTCCCTATCAGAACAGAAGCACTTGCTGAAAATTCTCCAGATGACACTTCATTTACCAAATGGACCTGTAACTCCCCAAAGAAAGAGAATAACCTTTCCAGAGAAAAGAATAAAACAGGAGCCCTTTGTCACTTTAGGTTGAACTGTAAAGTCTCTCCCTGGCATGCCTGTCTTACCACCTGTCACCTTGAAAGAGCTATGTATGACACCTTAAAAGGGTGTCATACTTAAAGCAGCTATGACAATGTCCTTGCTCACACCACTGTGATTCTCTCTCTCTCTCTCCCTCCTCCTCCTCCTCTTTTTCTTCTTCTTTCTTCTTCTTCTTCTTCTTCTTCTTCCTCCTCCTCCTCCTCCTCCTCCTCCTCCTCCTCCTCCTCCTCCTCCTCTTCTTCTTCTTCTTCTTCTTCTTCTTCTCCTTCTTCTCCTTCTTCTCCTTCTTCTCCTCCTTCTCCTCCTTCTTCTTCTCCTTCTCCTTCTCCTCCTCCTCCTCCTCCTCCTCCTCCTCCTCCTTTTGTTTTTATTTTTTAAAAACTAATTCCCAGGAGGCAGAGATCATAGGGCAAGTTCTAAGACCACATCCTCTTCAAAGGAGTTCTTAGACAGAATCTTGGTTTGTATAGATCCCATCAGATGCCTATGACATTGGATCAAACCCTGACTTGTAACTAGAAGTCTGCTCCATGCTCTTCCTGTATTGCCCTCTTGTCCCAAAGCTGCAGGAACAACCTACTGACCTATGTGAATGTAAGGACACCTGACATTTTCTCTTTCCTCTAAGGAGGATGGAAGCTACTCTGAGACTGCTATAACTTCTTTTGATTTGGGAAAAAAATAAGACATTGCCATGGGCATTACATTTTCCCAGGATGTCAGTATTTATGAGGCTATAAATTTCAGCAGGTAAGAGTTATTGGATACTTAGAATGTGCTAGGCTAAGTGCTTTTTATGAATTTCTTTTATCTTTCCAGCAATTACATGAAGCTAGAGCTGGTACAACCTCCCATTTTCCTGACGTGAAAGTAGAGTTCAGGAAAGTGAGCTGACTCACTGACGGCCACTCAGCTAGTGCCCTGCAAAGCCAGCATTTGAAACCCAGCTCGTGCTGCAGGGATCTCTCCCTAACTACCCTGTCCTACTGCATGATTAAAAAGAAGGTGGGGTCTGGAAAAGTTGACAAAAGGCCTCAATAGAAAAAGTACATTTTCCCTGGGCTTTGAAGGACATGTAGGAGATTTCTAAGTTGAGGGGTTGAGAAGGATGCTAGGGTGGGTGAGGGGAAACCATTATATTTCTCCCTCTCCAGGTGACTGGAACCATTTTGCTCTGAAACATATTTTGTTTTATTTCAATTACATCTCAGTCTCCCCACCAAAGTAGAGAGGGATTTATCCAAACAGAATAGAGAACTCTGATAGCTTACACACTGGGGAAAATGGGATATATCTGCTGAACCCAAAATTGTATCTCTGCAGCCTGTCTGCTTCACAAGAGAAGTCTCTGGTGATAGGTCTAGAGCATTGGCTGCTTCCTTGGAGTTTCTCTTGCTGAGGCAAAGGTATTTAAAATATATTGGTCTTGCTTGCTCAGGTGTTTGCTGTAACTTCTCTGCCTTTATGTCATAAAGCTGAAGGTTCTCTCTCTCTCTCTCTCTCCCCCCCCCAAAATGGTAACTATGGTGTCAGTGAGAAAGATGAGTTAAAGAAGGGAGAGCAAGGACAGGGTGCCTGGTGTTACGGCAGGTTAAGCTAGAGAAGAGGGTTCTGCTAGTCAGTGGCTGTGAGAGTAGAACAGGGAAATGAAGAAGGAAATATTCTGGGTGCAGCACGTGCTGAGCGGCAGGTGAAGAGAAGGGGGGCATAAAGGTGATCTCTGGACAGGGAGAGAAAACAGGAGAGAGTAGCATTTTAAAGCAGAAGAAATTAAGTTGAGTTGAATCTTTTTGATTGAGCCAGAAAGGTAGCGTAGTGAAGTAGTCAGAAATGTGGTCTAAAGTCAGACTGTTTCAATTTAAGTCACAGCCCCACTACTTCCTGTGTGGCCTTGAGAAAGCTGTGTGTCCTTGAGCTAATGAATTAACCTCCCTGTGCCTCCATTTCCTCACTGTAAAGTGGGAATAATAATGGCAGCTGCTTCATAGGATCGTTTTAAAGATAAATAAAGTAATTCACGTGACACACTTAGACAATACTTAGGAAAGGTTAGCTAATAACATTATGGACAAAAAATGACTAAATTTTATATGATTAACACTTTAAGATATTTAATATGTGCCAGTCACTGTTCTAAACAATTGAGTGCATTACTTAGCATAACTAATAAGAAGAATCCTATAAGGCAAGCGCTGTATTATTTTCATACTCTTTTTGCTGATCAGGAAATTGAGGCACGGGAGATCTATAAGGTGGCCCAAAGACCCACGGCTAGTTAGTGGCAGAGTCAGGATTCAAACCCAGGCAGTCTGGCTCTGGCATCTGTGCTCTTATCCACCTCTCTACTCTCCATCTCCATTCAAGCTATTAACAGTGCCTCAAGGACCTCTGTGTGGAGATGCTAAAAGGAAGTTGGGGATTCAAATCTGGACACTCAGGAAACTATTCCTTTGGGAAGCATCGGTATGGATGGTATAGCTCAGTCTGTAGGCATGTGAGTTCTATCTATGGAGAAAAGAGAGTGTTGCCAACTTAACGTTGGGGGTTACATATATAAGGAAGAATAAGGTCTAGTAAGGGAACAGGAGGTCTACTAGCAGGTGAGCCAAGTGAAGGCAGGGAAAAGAAAGAAGATGCTCAAGGAGATATAATTGCTCTTGTACAAGGTCACAACAAGTAAGAGAAATAGGTATTGAATTTAATAGTTAGGATCTTCTTGGTAACTTCCCAGAAAGCACTTTCATAAAAGCATAGCAGGTTGGCATACAGGTATTTGTCAGGGAAGTTTTCAAAGAACCTAAAGAGAAGGAAGCAGGTGGATGAGGTGGGCCAGGGGAGGGAGGGCTGCCCTGAGGATGGGGTAGTGGGAGGTAGGGCCTGTTTAAGGGCTGCATGATGTACATACTGTTTCTCTTTAAGTTTTGTTTTAATACTCCTGACATGATTTTCCTCAAGATCATAGTACCCCAGTCTCCAGTAGGGGAACATTACCACATTGCATAATGGAATTTATTCCATTCCATTTATAAAGAATGCTTGGCAAAGGGCTGATTAGTTGCCTGGTGAGGAATGAAAGTCAGTCTTACTCTGATGTAGTCTGGAAAAGGAGTGCCTGGTAATAATTGTGGAAAATTCTGTTTTTATTAGGTCCTGAGGCAGTGATCACATTAAAGCTAAATACACTTATGTGTCATTTTAAAATATCATTGATTATGAGATCTGAAGCCATTTTATGGGGTACCTGTAGCTGAAAAAGAATGCACATTATAACATTTGATGGGTTCTTAAACAATTTTGAATAAAAGAGACCAATGTTCACTGCATCACCACACTTCTGCATTTGAATATTACAATAACATTATGCTAACACTCTCTCAATTAAATACTGATTGTGAAATGCCATTACAACTGTTCGATGCTACGATGTGTTAAGTAAAAAAAAAAGCTAAATGTAGAATTGTTTGTGCAGAGTGGAATATCAATATATCAGACAAGGAAAAACAGTAGCTATGTTAGTTAGGATGACAGGTGTGTGATTTTTTTTTGTTTTGTTTTTAAATCTGTCCATTGGGTTTCTTTAAACACAGTTAAATTTTTTCAAAAGGAATTAACATGGGTTATAGCTCCTTTTATTTAAACTTTCCATTTTCTATAGTACTGAGAGTTTTCTAAGCTGTACCTGTTACCCTGGGTTCATGGATGTCCTGAGACTGTAAATGAATGTCTTAAAGGCACATAAACTGTCCTACATTTATCAGATCTCAAGGTGGCTGCATGACTTCACAGCAGGTAAGACCCATGAAGGACGAGCATCTTGAGCAGCTCCTATATCCCAGTCATGATGTCTGCCTGTGATGAGCTGATGTGTCCTCCATCTCCCCTGGGGTCTTGTTCCTTTGGGGAACCACAGTGCAGATGGGTGACCTGAGTCCAGTTCTAAGGTGGCTCCATCAGTGTGGGATGGTGGTGATATACACCTAACTTTCAAAAACTGTTTGTAGATACTCTTTTGATATGAAAAGAAGACCCACTATTCCACAAGCATAAGTGCATTTAACTCTATTTTCATTTTATTGATTATACTATTACAGTTGTCCCAATTTGCCCCCCTCCAACCAGCACCCACCTCTGACTCCCTCAGGCAATCCCTACATCATTTTTATGTCCATGGGTCATGTGTATAAGTTCTTTCCTACTCCATTTCCTGTACTGTAGTTTACATCCCCATGGCCATTCTGTAACTACCTATTTTTATTTCTTAATCCCCTTACCTCTTCACCTATTCCCACATACCTCCCTCCCATCTGGCAACCATCAAAATGCTCCCCGTATCCATGATTCTGTCTCTGTTTCTCATTTGCTTAGTTTGTTTTTTTTTTTTTTAGATTCAGTTGTTGATAGATTGATATTTTTTGTCATGGTATTGTTCATAATTTTGATCTTCTTTTTCTTAAACTAGTCCCTTTAACATTTCATATAATAATGGTTTAGTAATGATGAAATCCTTTAGTTTCTTCTTGTTTGGGAAGCTCTTTATCTGCCCTTTGATTCTAAATGACATCTTTGCTGGTTAGAGCAATTTTGGCTGTAGGTCCCTGCTTTTCACGACTTCGAATATTTCTTGCCAATCCCTTTTAACCTGAAAAGTTTCTTTTGAGAAATAAGCAGACAATCTTATGGGAACTTCCCTGTGGGTAACTAACTACTTTTCTCTTGCTGGTTTTAAGATTCTCTCTTTACCTTTAACATTTGGTATTTTCATTATGATGTGTTTTGGAGTGGGCCTCTTTGCATCCAGAGCCTGCACACCCAGGGACAGCTACAGACCACATCGGAGCACCTCCACCCTGCCCCTGCACAGCTGATCTTCCATGGAGGGTGGAGGTTGGTGGTCAGTGGTCACAGCCAGTCCTTGAAGCTGACTGGCCTGCGTAAATCCTTCCCATTGACCTGCCAATAGCAATCAAAGCTCAACTATAACAGGAGAGTATACTTAGGCCACATGAAAGCCATACCTCGAGTACTCAGCTTGGGTGATAGGGAAGGCTGTGCCACTGGACCCTGCAGGGCACCTACTAGATCAGGCCATGCTACCAAGACAGTGTGCCATAGCAGCTCTACCTAATACATAGAAACAAACACAGGGAGGCTGCCAAAATGAGGAGACAAAGCAACATGGTCCAAATGAAAGAACAGATCAAAATGCCAGAAAAAGACCTAAACAAAATGGGGATAAGCAATCTATCAGATGCAGAGTTCAAAACACTGTTTATAAGGATGCTCAAAGATCTTAGTGAGGACCTCATCAGCATAAAAAAGATCTAGTTGGAAATGAAGGATATGCTAATTGAGATAAAGATCAATTCATAGAGAAACAACTGTAGAGTGGATGAAGCTGAGAATGAAATGAACAACTTGGAACATAACAAAGCAAAAACAACCAGTCAGAACAACAAGAAGAAAAAAGAATAAAAAACAAACAAACTGAGAATAGTGTAAGCAGCCTTTGGGACCATTCAAGTGTTCTAACATTCACATCATAGGGGCAACAGAAGGAGAAGAGAAAGAGCAAGAAATTGGAAATCTATTTGGAAAAATAATGAAAGAAAACTTCTCTAATTTGGAGAAGGAAATAAACACACAAGTCCAGGAATCACAAGAGAATTCCAAGCATTCAACTCTTTCAAAAGTGCTCAGTGTTGGGATAAAGTTCCAGTGACAGGGTCATGAACTTGTGGGTCTATTCACTTTCCTCTGCCTCCTACCCAAACATCCACTGAAACCCTGTTCTTAGCACTTTGTGAGCAATGTGGTGGAGCACGCTGAGAACTTGGGTTTTGATCCCATATTTGCTCTTTATATGCTATGAGATCACAGACTTGGGGTTCTCAACTATCATGTGGGGATGCTGCTATCTACTAAGTGAACTTGTCATGACAATGAAGTGAGAAAGCAGATGACAGCAAGCATACAGGATGCACCATACATGTTAGTTTTTTTCCTTTCTACATGATTTCCTTGCATGATCATACCATACACTATCCAGTATATTTATTTGAGCACCTACTATGTGTGAAACACTGGGATAGGAACCAAGAACATAAAGGGATTTAAAAAATGAAATTTGCAGTGTCCTAGGCTACTTGAGACCTCACATTTAAAGTAGCATGTGCTAAGTGCCAAATGGATTGTCAATGTGTCTCCATATTTTATTAACAAATGTACCCATTGAAATATTTATTGAGCACTTACTCTGTGCTAAGCCCTCTGCCTCTGCTGCTATGGGGCTCCCAGGGCAGCACTGGGAGGCAGCACTAAATCAGGCAATGGTCATACAACCCAGATTCTCTCTGATGGTGGTAAACACTATGGGAATCCTACGGTAGGAGTTTTAACAGAGTGCAGCCAAGCAGATTGCTAATTTAGGTGGGCTAACCAGAAAAGATCTCTCCAAGGAAGTAATATTTGAGGTGAGGCAGGAACAACAAAGATTTATCTCTGCAGGGATCAGTGGGTACGTATTTCAGGCTAAAGGAGAATCCGGGGTGGAGTTCCTGAAATTGGAGTGTGCTTGGAACCTTTGGGCAGTAGACAAAGCCCAGTGAATCCAGAGGATGCTAAAAGAGGGCAGGCATGTGAGCTGGCACTGCTGTGAATGGACCAGCAAGAATCAAGTGACCAGTTAGATGTGGGAGAGAAAAGGCATGCACAGGCATGATTTGACTTGAATTTCCATATTGTGTATCTGGGCAAGAACTGGAAACATTAATAGATGAAAAAATTCATTAGCTCCTAAGTGGCTGCTCCAATCCTGATGTTTCAATACCCACGGCTTACCATCATTGTGAACTGGGTGACTGAATTGAGCAGTAGTTGGTTGGTACTTAATGCTATTACTGAATTTCACAAGAAAACAGACTAAATTTGGCACTGAATTACCAATGACTCAGTTGCTTGAAGGTGATTTAATCAAACTTTTTTTTGTAAGACTTTTGAAAAAAGTTCAATGGAGAATAAAAAAAGTTTCTAAGAGTGGCATATATAAGTGGAGCATATTTAAAAGTAATTTACTGCACTGACCAACATGGGTCAGTTGGTTGAGCATTGTCCTACAGGGCAAAAGGTTATGGGTTTGATCCTTGGTGAGAGCATAACCCTGGGTTGCAAGTTCAGTCCCCACTCAGGGCAGTTAGAGAAGCAACTGATCAATGTTTCTCTCACATCAATGTTTCTCTTCTTCTCTTTCTCCCTCCCTTCCCCTCTCTAAAAATAAATAAAATCTTTAAAAAAATAAAAGCAACTCACAAAGACATAAAAAAGAAAGAAAGAATATCCTATCACTGCATTGAATAGCCAGAGCTTACAAAATATCTTAATAGAAAATGGGGGAGTTTGTATTGCATTCAACATACCATGATTTTTTTTCCTTTCTCAAAGACCATTAGCCAATAACCTTTCTCCTGCTAAACACTGAAATTAGAGTCTGGCATTATCTTGGTCTATAGATTGTTGTTAGACACTCTGAAATGCAACATGAGTTTTCATATTTGGTTCATCATCTAACATTTTCAGAAGATGGAAAGAAATTGCAGTATAAGAGAGAAAAGGGTTTGGAAAGCAAAAAAGCTTTTTTTTTTTTTTTTTCCCAGAGTAGAAAAGAAACAAATAAATACCCACTCAATACTTGGATATAGCTTTGATTCTGTTAATAATTTCGATAGAAGAGGACTTTGTCAATTTAGAAACCCATAAAGACACAGACTCTGAATTCCATTAACAACTTGGCATCCCGATGTTTCACATCAGCTGATAAAACTGCATGTTTTACATGGGTTGTGCTCAAAATCTTATTACCTATTAACAGGATTTGTACTTGGAACTCCCAAGGACCCCTTCACCAACTCACTGACATGCTCAATATCAAATGCATTGTGGTAACAGTTGGTTCAGACAGAAAATAAGACTGCTTAAGGAGGCTTTAAATATTTTCCAGAGATATTTCTCAGCTTGTATTCAGAAATTCCACATTAACATGTAGAAGCAACCAGACACAAATTAGGATTTAGAAGAAGCCAGTTAAATAACCTGGAATTAATGGCATTCCAAGAATTAAATCCCTTCTATCTTATTGAGAAGTGGCATGACACAGATTGTACTACTCAAGAACCTACATCTGGGGAAAAGGAGAATGATTGGTGGTCACATTCTACATAATCAAGGAGGTAGTTTCACTGTGTGAGAAATGCTATTTTCAAGAAGGACATGGGCTAATGTATATTGGTAGTTTTGTCATTGTGAAGCATAGCAGTAGGTAAATTAGTGGGTGGATCAAGATCCATAGTGAAGCTCAAGTCAGTGTTCACTGAGATCTGTGTCACATCACCAGTTGCCTCTAGTGTAGCCTGGTCTAAATTCACCCTAAGCTGAACTTTCTACATCCCTTTCTAGCAGCCCCAGGATTGGGGAATTCACCTCCCTGAGGAGTAGCCCTTAGCCAATCACTGATGGGTATTGATGTATAAACAGCCCTGATCCCACATCTCTTTCTGAAGCCTTACTTACTTTTTTTTTTTTTTTTTTAATACTCTTCTCTTGTGTTTCCTGGTGGAATTTTGCTCCAGTTTCCTGTGGAAGTAACTGGCTGGATAATCATGCATTGTTGACTAACTTTCCTTCCTTGTCTTACATCTTTACTTTCTAATGGTGTTTTCTGTACCTCACCGGCACCCCGCCCTCAAAAGAAAATTCTATTCAAATCCTTGCCTCCACATTGACTTCCAAAGCAAAAATAAGATCCCCTCTATCCACTCACCTGCCCTGATTCATCGTGAAAAGCACCTATCACTCATTTTTCCCAAGCAGAAACACCTGGATTAAGTCAAGAAGCCTTGCGTTCCTAACTGTGGCCTGGCGTTTGCATTCCTCTTTCTCCTTAGCCCTCTTCCATGTTTCCTGTTACCCTGATACCTCTTTCTGACTGGAGATATGAATTCTTTCCACACAAAGCAGCATGAGCTGCCACCACCCACTGCTAGATTTTCTTTAACTAAACATTAACTTGACAAAATTCTTTTTCAAATGACAACTGCTACATTCTTTGTACTTCTACTAAAGTTACTTAAGTATGTGGCTTGTGCGTTAAGTATGTGGCTGAGAACTAGGGTTCTCAGTTTTGACAATGGAAAATATAGAATCTTTTGTTATTTAGATGCCTTGTTAGTCTAACAATGACCACAGTGGTAAGTTATAGTCACATGACTCATGAATAAAATTGTATGTCAGGAGAATGAGGCAAGGTGCCTAGATCATTGCAAATAAGGACTCTGAAAATTGTCCCCAAGTTTGGTCAGATCTTCTGGTGCCCTTGCTGCTGGGAAGAGAAGTGGTCCCTCCATTAAGATGCCCTCAGGATGGCTCTACCCATGGGAGAAGACTCAAGGAATCACTTGGAATGTGGTTGAAAGAGGGCTCAGGAAAATAGGAAAACACCAAGGAAATCAAGAAGCAAGTAGAAACTTTGCCCTTTTAAAATGCCATGCATACTGAATTATGCATTTGTGAGTCAATTACGCATTTGTAAATCAATTACAAAAAAGAAAACAGATGAGGTTTAGGCTTCTTATGCACAATGCTGGAAAGAGCTTCAATTTAGGTGAACAATAATTTAAAAAAAATGGTTTTAGGTCAAATGAGAAGGGAAGACTTCCAAAATGCCTCCTGGGAATTAAATTAAAAATTAGTAAACTAATTTTATTTGAAGCTTAAATAAAACTCCCCTGAACTGCTTAATGGGCACCTACCTCCTTTAGGTACATTCTAGAGAAAACCCAATTTGCAATTATAGGCTAAGGAGATTAATGAATCACTACTTTTTATTTGTATTAAAACCAGAGATTAGAAGGATTTTCCCGGAGTTAGAGTCATAGTAAGCTGGCCAGAAAAAGTAGGCAGAGCTTTTCCCTTAACCTAGTATAGCAGCCTCTACATCTCCCTAAGTTCGGGAGCCAAAAATTTTGTCTTTATATAAAAAGGGTGCCTAGCACAATGCCTGACATAGAGACCAATAAACATGTAAAAGGAGTGAACCTACAGCAGTGTTTTCAGCTGTGTTTATTTTAAATAAATGGGCAGAGGAAGGAGCAGAGAGGGAGGCAGCTACTGTGTTCTCTCTGCCTTGGTAATTCCAGGGCACTAATATCATTTGCTAAACAAACCCATGTGTACCATGTGTATCCATGAAGATATGGGTTCTGTCTCTTTGTTACTGCAGTTTTTCTGCTCTTAGGACAGCTTGGCACGCAATAGGTGCTCACAATTATCTGTTGAATAAACATGGTAAAAGGAATGGAAAGTGCTGTGAAGGTCAAGGCCAATTTTAGAAAAATGCATCTTTTATGAGGAGTTTGACTTACGTATTTTATTTATTTACTTTTTATAAAGTAATGATTGCTATGTAATAGTCATTAAATGGTTATAATAATAGTAGCTTATTAATAATAAGGCAGACACTTTATATATTCTCTTTTCAACAATCTATTGAGGTAGATTCCATTATCTTCATTTTACAGACAGGAAAATGAAGGTTTAGGAGAATGACTTGGTAAAGTGTCCTCAGATAGAAAAAAAAAGGCAAAGCTGGGGTCCTGTCTTAACCTGGGCTCTCCCGGAGCTGAGTCTGAGACAAGGGCTTGGGCTCAGGTGCTATACTTGGGGTGGACTCCGGAAGTAGAGTGAGGGAGCGGAAGGAGAGGAGGAAGGAGAAACATCTGTACAGTGTGTCACGGAGCTGCATTTTGCTACAGGAAATGGGCTTAGCGCACCAGGCACCCGTGAGGGCGCAGGCAGAGTGCATCTCAGAACTTCCTTTCCGTGGACGGGGACTGGACATTGGTCTACTGAGCCCCCCGACATGTGCACACACACTGGCTGGTGGCTACATCTGGGTACACTAACATCCCTGATTGGGGCTGCCCTGTGTTGGTGTACTCTTTCCTGGGCTCTGGAGAAGCTCTTTATGTGAGAAGATGCTGGCAGGGCTGCCCGCCACCGACCGCTGCAGCTGAGCTCCAAGTAAGCTCAGGGCTCCTGGCAGGAGGGCACCAAAAGCTTGCTGTCTGCTCTAACTTTACCTGTGTCCTTTTTTAGTTTAACTAAGCAGCTCTGTTTCCTCCTGCTGGGAAAAGCCGGGAGAAACACAATGTGATACCAAGCACAGCTTCTGCCTCCAAGGTACTTAAAGTTAATTTAGGGAAAGGCATGTGCCTGTGAAAAACTAGGTAACAAGGTGTTCTTAGTAAATAACTACTGAGTGCACATACACAATATGGTCCTTATGCAAATAAAGTGAATATTTGTTAGAGTATTAGTTTCCTAGGGCTGCTGTAACAGATGACTGCACATTCAGTGGCTTAAAACGACACACGGTTTTTTCTCCTACAGCTCTGGACATCACAAGTCTGAAATGGGTCCACAGAGCTGCCTTGTTTTCTGGAGGCGCCAGGGGAGAACCGGTTTTCTTGCTTGTAGAGAGGCTGCCTGATTCCTTGGCACTTGGTCCCCTTCCTCCGTTTTCACAGCCCGTAGCATGGCAACTTCCTTCCCCTCGGACCCCTGTGTCCCCGTCTTTTAAGGACCCTGTGATTTCACTGTGGCCACCATGATAATCTCTCTAAATTAAGATCCTTAATCACATTTCCAAAGTCCCATTTGCCATCTACGGCAGCACTGTCACGGGCTTTAGGCGTTAGGACGTGCACATCTCTGCAGGGCTGTGGTAGGGGCGTTAACCAGACTACGCGGCCGGTGCACCCATACTCTTTCTTCATTTTGGAAAGAGTGCACGTGGAAGTGTTGGCTATGGCGGCTTTAGGGGAGAGAGCCTGGGGCTTTAGAAGAGGAAGGGATGGTGCTTAGGGGAGACTTCTGCTTTCCATATTGTGCCGTCACCCCCTGCCCCCCTTTTATTTGTATTATTCACATCTATTATTTTTCCTTTGCTAAAATAAGTTAACTGGGTTCTCTGGACCCTGAGGTAATGGGCTACTTTGTTTTCTTCTTTAGATATTTCTGTGTTATAAAAACAGCAACCTAACCAGTGTTTTTAAAAATTGTGGTTCATCTGTAAAATGAACCACCCATGGCCAATAAAGAAGATGAGGAAGAGCCATACACGGTGCCCACTAGGAAGTGCTGGCGAAAAGCAGGGAGCAGATCCTACCCTGGAGAAGGCTTCCACCACCAGAAAAACACCGCAGAAGGATGCACATGATTGCTTCTGAGCAAAACTTTCCGGGAAGACACAATACTCAGTGGCTGCTCTGGGGAGGGGTACTGAGCAGGATTAGGGCACATAATTTTTCACTATACACTCCTATGAAATATTCAATGTGTGTGTAAAATATTACTATGTGCATATACATACATATGCATATATGTGTGTAAACATATGAACCAATATATACATATGTATATGTATTTTAATCATGCCCTTGTACATTATGGTACAATACAAAAAGGCAGTACTAAATAATGCATTCAGTCCTAAAAACACTTGAACAAACTTTATCAAGCTCTCTCAGGCATAGGCTGAGTTAACTAAGCATCTCACATGGATCGCAGGATCCTTCGTCACGTCCGGTGAGGTTGTCCACCCTCACTGATAAGGAAACAGAGACAAGGCTATAATGGCGTTGTTGTAAGAATAATCAGTTAACAAATAAATGAATGAATGGAAGGATTAATGTTTTAGGGGAAGTGAGGAGTAAGGTGGAGAGGTTAGAGGCCAGTATGAAAACCAGGGTGAGAAGTCTGGAAATCTGTTGGGTGTCTCTCTGTTGCTGTAGTCAGTGGAGGAATCCATTAGCTTTCAGTGGGCAGAGCCAGAGATGTCAAAAGTTCTGAAATTTGAAGGACAATTCCTTCAACGAAGGATTATCCAATTTAGTGCTTGATTTTCACCATCCCATCCAGCATTCAAGTAGGTGAAAAAGTTCTTTATAATTATGAGTGAAGAACTTAACTCTATATACAGACAAAAACATTTCTGTGTGATTTTAATCTGCACTGAACGTACTAGCTTAATTTTTATGCTCACCTGTGTGCCTGCATTTCCCTTTTCCGGTATCTCTTCTACAGAATGGTTTCTGAGTCATCCTACTTCCCCTAAATCCAAGGTGGTCCATTAGAAATAGGTGAAAACATTAGAGTCCATCATTTTATTCCGGTATAGTCATACCCGAACATTTGCATTATAAAATACATGTTATTTCATTATAAATTACTCTCCATTTACTTCTCCTTTATATTAAAGTCATGGCACAATGTTGAGAATTGTTTTCAAACGTGTAGGTAGTAATATCAGCGATGGATTTCATGCTGGGGGAGGGAAGGGGCATTCCAATGCTCTTCCCCAAGGGACGCGGCGCCAGGTGACTTTGAGGGCCACACAGGCCTGTGTGAGGTGGCCTCTAAGTGACGCTGTCAGCGGCAGCCTGCCCAACCCCCTTGAAGATATCCAAGCTCACGCTCTGTTCGAAGACTGCTGGGCAAACCAGATGTGGCTGCCACTTTCTCCCAGCCCGAGGATTCCCATGGTGGGTCCCCATTCTAGAAAATGATGGACCACTGAAACCCAGGGGTGACCAGTACAATCCTGCTTTGCTAACCTGTCCAGAAAAAGCAGTTTTTCTTCAAAGCACTGACCTCATATAGCACACCTCAGCTTTTCATTCTCATAAGACACATTATTTCATTGTCACAAAATGGGGCTAAATTGTACACTTAGCAATTTATGTTTATATGGTTGCTAGGTAACCAGTTTGCCCCTTGGATTTTAGAAGCAGCTGAGGGTGCTAAATGCCACATTGTAAATCAGGGTGGCAAAGGGAGTTCATACATACCTTAACAAGCACCAGCCCCCAGAAGGGCACATTGTAACTGGTTATTGATGAGATTAAAAAATTAGGGTCTGGGTTAAATTAAAAAATGTGGATACTCAAGCAAGGAGAAGAGGACTTACAATATCTGAGTTACAGGGAATGATGTAGAAAAGAAATTACAGTCTCATTAGTTAAATTATGTAATGCAGTTTAATTCAAAGACTAAAACCCAAACTGCTTACTAATAATGATAACAGTAGAGGTAACTTTGGATGTCCTGCTAGCTTCCTGTGTGTCAGGTTCAATGCTGGTGCTTGACTTGTGTCATTTCACCTAAATGGCACTGATCTACAAGGTAGATATTACCACTATTTTATAAATGAGAAAAACACAGTTTAGGAGCTGACCTGAGTTCACTGCACACAAATTATGCCAAACAGCCACCCTTTCTGGAGAGAGTCACTGGGTTACGTGTATTTTAATTTCAGCAAAAGAAATTGGTTTGCACCATTTCTGTGGATTGATACATGTGATTTGGAAAATAAAACCTGATGGATTTAAGGTGGCCTGGATAACCATGTCCCCACGATGCAAAGACAACGTGTCACTGTGAACTCTCCTGAGAGTGGCTCACTGTTCTCTGCCCTGCTCTGTAACTCGTCAGTAATCCGTGAGAATGAACTTGTCTAAGCATGAAGTTGAGAGGCAGAACATGTGGTCAATAGGGGGCGCTCTGAGAGCCAGACAGTTCAGCTGGATGCATAACAGTAATAATGACAATGACAATAATGATAATGATAATCAAAAAGAAGAAGAAGATAGTTTACGACTTGAATGAAGGTTAAAAGTAACCTTCTGGATGACAGAAAATAAAAATTTGATTTCTAACACCTGTGTGCACTATGAGGCAAATATACAACGAGAAGAAAGAGACAGGAAACACCCACATTCAGGGGTCTCTCTCTCTCTCTCTCTCTCTCTCTCTCTCTTCCCTTTTTGGTAAAATCATTCTGTTGGGGGCCATTAGAGCTCCAGGACATCTTGTCAAGACCTTGAGCCTGAGAGTCAGGCTGGGTTCAAATTTTGCTCTGCTACTTACTAGTGTGTCACTGGAAACATTTATGAACCTCTTTGTGCCTCTGTTTTATTATTTTTTAGTCTCTAAAATGAGAATATGACTAGTATGTATACCTCATGGGGCTGCTGTGAGGATTAAATGAGGTCTGTGTAAAGAGTTTGGCATGCTGCCGGGGAGAACGGGTGTGCTCAGGAACAAGGGTGGCACTCTCACCCTGAGTCACAGGAGCAATACTAACGGGCTGGATTATAGGACCAAAGTTTAAAATAATTGCCACGGGCGTGAGTGAAGCTCAGGCGAACACTGTAAGTCATTCTAAGCAATGTGGACAATTTGTGGGCCAAATGGAAATATATGGATTTACGGGACTCAATTCACACTTGACTCAACACACCATCTTGTGTTTCTCTATATTTAGCTTCTTTTCAAGGACCTATTAGAACATCAGTGTGGTAAAGGTCAAAAGGATGGGTAAGGTAGGTCTGGATGGTTTGTACATTTTAAAAGCACTGGGGAGGACCCAGGCTGCCAAGGGGCATTAGTTTAGGAGACTCCATTCAGGTGGAAACTGTGCTTGGGGCATCATTGACAGAATTTACATCATAAGTGGTATCCTGGAGTTCTGTCAGCTGGTACCCTCCCAGCCCACAGGCTACTGTTGAAGACGTGAGAAGCCTGCCGAAAAACATCAGACTATCTCCCTGTGTCTGAATGCCAGGAAACCAGACTCTGGGTATCCAACACCTGTGTTCCCGTGAGGACATTGACAACAAGAGGGAAAAGGGCAGCCATGCAGACACTACTGGATCGATTTCTTTAAGAGTCATTCCTTTTGTGGCATGACTCTTAGGAGTCCCAAGATGCCCTCTAAGTTTTCTCAAATATCTGTTAAATCCGTTCCAAAGAAACCTTATGAGTTATCAAGGCCTGAGGGTGCCCTTCCCTCTGATTGCTGGTAGGATCTTATGGCAAGCATGACAAAGGACCAATTGAAAGAACAGATGTTACCATTAGGCATCATAGAGTTAGAGAAAGTTAATAAGGTACTATATTGCATTATACTTTTTGGTATTTGCTCATACGATGTCTAATTTATATTCTTTGTATAAGCTTGAGAACATTTTAGAATGAGCTGGGTAGAATCCTCATTAATTTGTTTATTCTTACAAGGGCTATTTAATATCTAAATGACTACTAGGTGTCAGGCACTGTGCTGAGTATAGGAAATATAAAGTTGAGGACAAACCAACAGAGTCCCTGCCACCCTGGAGCCGAGTCTAGTGGAAGAGACATAACATTAATTAATTTCACCCCAATGAAGTAGGGCTGGAAGCAAAGCATTGTGCTCACATGAAGCGTAAAAGGGGAACCTCATCTAGACTGTAAATAGGGGGTGTATTTGAAATAAAAGGGATGAGTAAGTAGATGGGCTGCAGGTGGAGGTATGAGGGGCTACAAGGCATGGCGCATTTAATTAACTATGGTGGTTAATGTCTTTTGAACACATAATTGATAATTCAGACCATTGGCTACAACAGTTTATAAAAATGTTCCAGTTATCTGTTGTTGCACAACAAATTACCCTATAGCTTAGAGACTAAAACAATAACAATTATTTTATTAACTCCTAGGGTTTCGTGGGTCAGAAATCCAGGAAGGGCTCAGCCGGGCTGAATGGCTCTGGCACTCTGGCTCGGGGTCTCTTGGCTGCAGTCGGAGGATGGATGTAGCTGGGACAGCAGGGTGGGGACTGGCTGGCAAGGCATCTCTCTTTTCATGTTCTCTCAGGTCCTTTTCATGCGGTCTCTCTCTGTGAGTCAGTGTAGGCTTCCTCAAAGGTAGGACTCCAACAGTCAGTTTCCCAGGGAACAAAGTGAAAGCTGCCTGGCCTTTATGACCTCACCTTAGAAGTCACTTCTACCTCATTCCATTGGTTACATGTGAGTCCCCCTCCCACTTAGATCTAAGGGGATGGGACGGGTCCTCATGTCTCGATGAAAGGAGTTCTTACAAAAGTCACAGTGAAGACCATATGAGATGGGAGACGCTGTAATCATCCTTGCAAAAAAGCAATTTGAAACTATGGGAGAAGCCAAATAAACAGTCTTGGGCTAGAATTTTTTGTGAGCACTATCTTTAGCACAGTTTCATGAATTAACTTCACTTTATATTTGTCCTCCACCTCATCATTACAGAAATAACATATTTCAAAACACTCAACAGTTTACAAAGTGCTCTTAATTGATCATCATCATAAGCCTGTTATTATTAGGACAAAATATTATTGCCCATACTGTTTAGACAAGAAAACTAAGACCCAACTTTTTATAGCCAAAAAGGGAACACACTCAGGATCTGAATCCAGAATTAATTTCCTTTCTTCAGGACCATGCCATTCTATTGAAACATGCCATGGCAATGACAAATCACAATTTGTAGTCTGAGGATCTTTGTATTCTTTTCAGGCTACAAAGCATTTGAACAGTCTATGGCTTTGAATGTTAGCTGCATCATTTGTATGAGAATATGAAAAGCCATTGTTTTAAATAGCATTCATTATAGACTGCATATAAAGACTATTTCCAAATTGCTTCTATCATTTTTGTCCTATCTTCTACAAATAATTAAGGGTTAGCAACTTAAAAATTAATTCTAGTGGTATAGCTGCACATCTGGCTTAATGGATGCTATAAATCAATCCCATGAGATACAATCTATTTTAAAAACTTTACAGAAAAGGGCCTATTTCAAAGAAGGCGTTGTATTATTTTTTTCTCTCTTCAGAGTAATGGTCCAGCCCTCTATTCCAACCTCTGAGCAACTTTCAGCATCAATTAGGAACGTGTTACAAATGCAAAAATGCAAGTTCTCAAGGCTCATTCCAGGCTTGCTGCAGGATCGAATGGTGGCTCCCTAAAAGATAGGTCCAGATCCTAGTCCCTAGGACCTGTGAATGGGACTTTATTTGGAAAAAGGGCCCTTGCAGATGAAATCAAGTTAAGGATATCAAGATGAGATCATGCAAACTTATCAAGGTAGGCCCTAAGTCTAATGTCAGATGCCCTTAAAAGAGACGAGCAAAGGGAGGTATGATACAGAAGAGAAGGCCATGTGGAGATGGAGGCCGAGGTCAAAGTGATGTAGCCACTAGAGCTGGAAGAGGCAGGAAGGGTTCTCCCCCAGAGCCTTTGGAGGAAGCACGGCCCTGCCAGCACCTTAATTTTGGGTCTCTGGACTTCAGAATTATTAGAGAGTAAGCTTCTGTTGTTTTAAGCCACTAACTTTGCAATGATATGTTATGGATGTCCTGAGAATTAATACCTACTGAGTGAGAAACCTGGGCAGTTGGCCAAGCAATTGGTATTTTAACAACCTTCCTATATGCATGCTCAAGGTTGAGAACTACTGAGTAACCGAATAAACAGCTCTATGTATGACTGCTAAAGACATGGGAGTTTTTGCTACAGGACAGCAAGAGGCCTTCCTTGGACCTGCAAATAGACCAGGTGTGGATATCAAACAGGGAAGTGAATTGCTCCAGGTCAGTTCTCTACAGCTTTTTCTCTTGGGGATTTTCTCATTTATGACAATGTTTTATTTTGTTTGTTTTTTGTTTTTGTTGCTCTGAATAGGGACAGATTAATATGTCAGGCATTGCAGTTATAAGTAGTTATAAGACTTGATTCTTGCCACCAAGAGTTTTGCCAACATATTGGAGAAACAAGACAAGTAGATACAAAGATAAAATAGACACAAGAAAAAAATGGTCCAAGTCACTAACCATCACAGACATGCAACTTAAAACCACAATGAGATACCATCAATAAATCAACTAACAAGTGCTGGCCAGGATGTGGAGAAAGGGGAACCTTCATGCACTGTTGGTGGAAATGCAGACTGGTGCAGCCACTGTGGAAAGCAGTATGGAGATACCTCAAAAATTTAAAAATAGATATGCCTTTTGATCCAGTGATCCCACTTCTGGTAATATATCCTTAGAATCCTGAAACACCAATTCAAAAGAATATATGGACCCCTATGTTCATTGAAGTGTTATTTACAATAGCTGAGATCTGAAAACAGCCCAAGTGCCCATCAGCAGATGAGTGGATAAAAAAGCTGTGGTACGTTTACACAATGGAATGAATGCTACACAGAAGGAAATCTTACCTTTTCCCACAACCTGGATGGATTTAGAGATTATTATGCTAAGTGAAATAAGCCGGTCAGCGAAAGATGAGTACCATATGATTTCAATTACATGTGGAATCTAGTGAAAAAAATAAACAAAATAGAAACAGAGGCATAGATACATGGAACAGACTGACAGCTGTGAGAGCGGAATGGGGAGGGGGCTGGAGGGAAGGAGGTGAAGGGATTAGACAAAGAACATGTATGCATGACCCACAGACACGCACAACAGTGTGGTGATGGCCAGAGGGAGCGGAGGGAGCTGAGAGGATGTTGGGGGGGCGGACAATGGGACATCTATAATAGTGTCAAAAATAAAAATAAAGTAAAAAATTTTATCTCTTAGCTTCACAGGAGCATAATGTTTTCAAAATACCATTCATAGCTTATGAAATAAGCAACTCCTGAAGCTACAAGTACATCTCTGCCTGAATTCCTCCTAAGTCCTGGGGTGGTATTAAATCAGCACTGGCATGCCCTCACTTCTAAAATACAGGAAGATGTTTCCCAATGAATAATGCATCCTGCTTCTCTCCCATGCCTGTGCTCCTTACAGATTAGTTTGCATATCAAGAATAACTAGACTTTCTAAAAGTCACATCAGAGCAGATAATGTTCACTTGTGGGTATGCTTTCTAATGTTTTTTTCAAATTAGAGTATTTGATGGTACCTTGAGAGAAATCAAAACATGTCACAGACTGAGCAAGAACATACATGGGCTGATGAGAACTGCTCCCCCACCTTCAACCAAAGGGTTGATCCTCTTGACTGGTTTGAATTCGGCACAAGGAAGACAGGGCTGTGTTTCACCAGCTGCACCTCTTCTTAATAGAGTAACAGATACAGTGCTGTTTCAATGTCCTTTCAACACAAGGTCTTCAATGTCCTTTGGGACACACAACCTCATGGGAGAGGTATGCCCTGGGAGGAACAGGGTTGCCTATGCCCATGGAGGGACATGCTAGGGGATAAGGTGAGGAAACCATGGACACGGGGCAGGCATGAGGTGGGCATGACAGCACAGCATACAGGCTTCGCAGCAAAGGCGGCTTGGATCCCAAAGCCTCAGCCGCGGTGTGACCCCGGACAAGTGACTTAACCTTCCAGAGGCTCCATTTCCTCAGCAGCAACGTGGGACAACAATGGGAGCTTCCCTAAAAGGTTATTATGAGGATTAAAAAGTTAAAACATAGAAAGGTCTAATAACAAAGCCTGGCAATATATATTTGTTATTTCTTCTTTTTTGGCCTTTCTTCCTCCTCCAATTTCTTCTTCTTATCCCTTCCCTTCTCCCTCCCCCCCTTCTTGTCATCATCATGTCACCCCATAACCTTTGCAGTCCCAGGGTTTAAATCTGAGTCCCTCTTTTCAATTGCTTTGTGACCTTAGAAAAGCCATTAACCTCAGGAACCTCACCTATACACGGCTATCATACCTCTTACCTTGCTGGGAGGAGAGGATTAGAGAGAATTCACTCACCTAAAGGTCCCAAGGCAGGGCTTAACCCTTCAGAGACATTAAATAAAATGTGCCACCATAATTCAAAATGAAATTATGGCCCAAAACAGAGAAAAGTTTTAAAGGTAGGATATCAGCAAAACAGAGGAAGGAGGGACATAGGCTCTTTTCTGTATGTCTTGGGAACGACTGGAGGGAAGTAGCTGGTATGTGGCAGGTGAAGACATTAATGCACTTGTTTACTTGGTGACTGATCATTGAACTTCACATCCCAGGCACAGTGCTGCATGTGTGGTCATCATCTCGATAACCCTATGAGGTAGGAAATGGGTTACCCCATTTTACAGATCAGGAGGCTGATGTTCAGGACAGTGAGATAAATTCATCTTTATTAGTTATTAATATATTATATTAATTATTAATTAGTTTCCGATGTGGAAACTAATTAGAGTTCAGGGTCCAGCCGACCTCAGCTTTTAACCACTACACCGTGCCTACCATACGGCCGCTAACCCTGCAGCCAGCTGCTACTACTGACTTTTCTACCCCCTTTGAATGGTGACTGGGCTGAAGGGAAGCTGTATGAAAACTGTCTGCCTCACCCCTCGATGTGGGAGAGCTGGGCAGAAAGTCTTCCAGAAGAATCAATCATCACACCTCACACCCAAGGTCTCCAGGGTGTTGTTTTATATAGCTGTTTCTGCTGGCAGGAGAAGCCACTTTGGAAGGAGGTAACTTCTAGCCATCAAACTTCCCAGGTATCATTGATGGAGGGAAGAGGTGGCCACTGGCCACAGAACCTCCTTGGAGAAGTTGGGTTTCTAGCCAATCGCTGGGAGTCACAAGTATTGGATCTTCCTTGACTTTTCTCTTTCTCTTATACCATGTACACACTTAATCAGCAAATATGTCAGCTCGCCCTTCCAAACACATGCAGGGCCATCACTCATCACCTCCAGGGCACGGCCCCTCCACCCAGCTCAGTTTGGCTGTATTACTGAAATAGCCTCCTCCCTGGTCATCCTGCTTATGTTCTCCTCCACTTTAGCTTCTTTCCCAGACCTCACCCAGGGAAGTCTCACAAAATGAAAGTCAGCGACACTCTTCTGCTCAAACTCCTGATAGTTCATTTTTCCATGTGAGTAAAAGCTGGGCTCCTTACAATGCCTACATAGATGGATATGATCTGCTCCCCCTGCTTCTTCCAGACTCACCTCCTGCTTCCCTCTCCCTTCTCACTTTGTTCCATCCTTTACTCACTTTACTCACATTGACTCCTTACAGCCCCCCCGGGCATGCCAGATGCAACCCTGCTCCAGGACCTTTGCACATGCCACTTCCTCTGTTTGGCATGTTCCTCCTCCAGGTACGGACGTGGCTCGCTGCCTCACACTTTTCAGGCTGTGCTCTAATGTTACTTTCTCAGATGAGCCTTCTCTCGCCCACTCTGTGAAAACTGAGCCACTGCTGCCCTTGCCCCAGTACTGCCCTTATCATGCTTGTTTTTCTCTATAGTTTTCACCACCTAATACATTTTTTCACCTTGTTTGTTTGTTTCCCTGTACTAGAGGGAGACATATGTGTATCTTGTAAGGTCAGAAGCCTGGCATTAGGTGCTTATTGAATGAATGAATGAATGAAGTGAACTTAGTGTCGTTTCCTGACATCAGGGGTGATACCGCTGCCATTGCATACATCCTTGCATCCCCTCCACACAGAAACTTAGCAATGAAGTAGTGGTTTTGCAGCCACCCTAGTTCCTAGTAGATATGATAAACATGAACTTCGTTTCTGAGTCACTGGGCTCCGGCAGCACACTGTAACAGAAATTCTGGGCGAGATTCCCATTCCCTCTCCAGAAAAAAGATCGTTTCTGCTCACTGCTGAGCCAGTCATTCATCTTTGTAAACAAGCATGTATACTCGGAAAGATCCCTGGGCAGCAACTGCATGTTCCCCTCCCGAAGCCAAGAATAATAGTCCCAGGAGAACACTTCCTTTCCCAGGCCACAAAAGCCGTCCACGCCCCAAGGTGGCATTTCCATGGGCACCTCTTGGCATCAGTTCAGCATCAGCCCCCCAGCTCTTGACACAGTCTCAGGAAATGTCACCAAGTACATCCCTGTGGACATGCTACCAGGACATTGGCGACACAATGATTTTGCTTTAAATAGTACATTTTTTCCGGTAGGGAACTTTCTCTAGCTCTGAAAGCGCTGCTAGCAAGTCTGAGTTCCCAGGCCTGGGCACCAACACCCCAGGCCTCCCAAGCCTCTCTCCATCCAGCCCCCTCAACCAGTTTACATCCCCTCCTCCGTCCTGACTCAGGTTCCCTCCACCCTTCAGGCGGCACGGGCCTCCCTCCTTCTTGAAGCTTTCTCCCACATACGCCGAGCTTTTTCTTTTTCTATTTCCTACATAATTTAAAGATGGCACCAGATAATTTAGCATGTAATTGCAGAAGCTCTTACACTGTTATTCCTTCGTGAGTACTGCTTGTCTTTGAACCAGACTGTAGTCTTGGAGTCTTTTGTTGTTTTACATCTCAACTTGGGGCTCCATCTGGGGAAGCTGTGATCTCCGATGGCGGCCTGAAGGCACACAGTGAGAACTGCCAAGCAATTCCAGAGCGCACATCTCAGAAAGGTTGAATATGCCCGTGGTGTTTTAGCAGTGAGTTCTCATGGCGAAGCAGCTTCAGAATTCTGTCCGGGGAGCCACTACGCTGATAATGGAGGCTCTGGAATCTCATTCAGACCTCTAAGATCTGTGACATAGCACTCTGAATCTTGGCTCATTGCTTATAAGCTCCATTTACTCATGGTAATTTAATGAAAATAATAAATAATATATAAATTATGCATAACAACATTCACTTAAAATTCACTAAGAATTTTGCTAAGTATCCTTTGACACTGGAGCTACTGCCTAACTTCCTCTATGCACCCGTTTTGTAGATGAGACAACTGAGGCCTGCACAGGGTCAAGAAGCTGTTAGGCAGTGCAATCGGGGTGGGGATTCAGGCCACTGAAGTCATTCAAAGACGACAACAGAAGCAATGTGCTCAGGGGCGTGTGTGGAAATGTTGGGAGTATTTTTCAGTTCTCACAATAACTAAGAGTGTCACCGATGTTTGGTGGGAGATGGCATCAGATGCCACACATCCATCTGGTGATGTATGGAGGTCTGCTATCAGATAGAAATATTCCACATGCATTTTGGGTGATCCTGATAAACATTCTTTTGGTGGGAAAAAATAACTCTCATTTGTTTATAATGATTTGAATCTAGAACTTAAGTCAATTTTTTTAAAATTTTTATCTCTTAAATTCTTACCTGAGGACATGTTTATTGATTTTAGAGAGAGAAGAAGGGAGTGGGGGTTGGGGGGGAAGAGACAGAGACAGAGAGAAACATCCACATGAGAAACATTGATTGGTTGCCTCCTATACACAACCCAGGGCTGTGCCCTGGCCATGAATTGAACCTGTAAACTTTCGGTGTAGGGGATGACGCTCCGACCAGCTGAGCCACTGGGCCAGGGCGAACTTAACTCAACTTTACATTCAAACCCCAAATACTTTCGTACAGCTGAAAACACTCCTCATTTCATCAGAATGTAGCCACCATAGCAACAGAGGGGAGCTTGTTTTTCATTTTTTTATTTTGTTTCATTTAGAGCCTACCAGTTCTGGAGAAAATCACTTAACTGATGTTATTGCTGAATGTCACTTCAGTGACCAACACAAGACAGACTCGTGTCACTGCACTTGCAGCGGACGTGTCTGTGGCCGTCCTGCGTGAGGACAGTCTCGGTGGACACCTTCATTACATCTTCCACAGCGGCTGCGCCTGAGCTGTTACATATTAACCTAGATATTCTATTGTAGGTTCATTTTCCTTTATATTATACTTTGGTCTTATTATTCTTAGAAACATGTGTAGGTGGGTTAAGATGTCATGAATGTCTCAGGGGGGTACTAAAGGATGTTTTAGCAGGTATTTATTGACCCTGCAGAGTCCCTGGGGCAGGAGGTGGACAGGTGGGTTGGAGGTGGCAGAGGCCACTCAGCCTGGGTGGGTTTGCACTGACACACCCAGACGCACAGGCAGATGCAGGTGTACGGTTTGAATCAGGAATACAATCTTCGGAAAGCTAGGAAGAGCCAGCCTAGTGTAGGAGCCTGTTAAGAACCAGGCCACTTCTCAGCCAGGTCAGCTCCAGGGGTCTGCTCTAGTGATCAGCCAGGGGTCCGCCGCAGGGGTCAGCCCCCAGGGTCAGCTCCAGTGGATTTCCTGGATGCTGGCAAGCAGTGAGAGCAGACATGCTGGTTGGAGGCTCCTTCTCTCCTGCTTTAGCGGCCCCTGCCAGGAGCCATGTCCTTCCTCTCCCCAGATCTCCACTGTCTCATCAGCCTGAGAGCTCTTTGAACCTCACCCTTTTGGGTTCTTAGGGAGGCTTCGCTATGTGGGCATGATTAAGTCATGGACCACTGGCCAGTGAACTCAATCTCCTGTCCCTTCCCCCTCTCTTGGGGTCAGAGGTTGGAACTCAAATGTCTAACCTTCTAATCACACAGTTGGCTTTACTGGTAACCAGTGTAGGTCCTTCCTCAAGTCATCTATTAACATAACAAAATGCCCTCAACACTCAGGAAATTTCAGGCTCTGTGAACTGTGAGCCAGGAACCCTCGAGGAAGACCAGACCTCTATCAGAAACATGCTTTGGTCATCTAAATGACTAAATGTACTCTTTTCTTATAAATCAAAATATTGCAGTACTGCTCTGAATTCAGATGCAGGAGGCGACTTGCCTGGTAGATGAGGGGCCACGTCACCCTCCCTTGCTGAATGAATCAGGGCATCTTAGTTCTCTAACTCAGACCCACCTGTGGAAGTACACACACTGCAGACTGCCAGGCCCTGAGACAGGAGAGTAAGATGCTAGGAAAATTCCTTGGCCAGTGGAATAGAAAAATGGAGACAGAGAGCTGAAGAGACTGGCTGAGCAATTCACAGCAGAGGGTCACCAGGGCGGAAGGCCCTGAGTGCCTGGCAGGGGGAAACTGTGAAAGCAAGGGCCTCACCCCCAGGGTGACCTTTCCTCCCTGGAGGTGACATCTAAGCCTCAGGTGTATTTCAGCTCCAGGCCCAGAAAAGCAGCAAAACCAGGTGGGCAACACCAGAACCAACTGCAGTGACTGAAGACCCCCTTCCCTGTCACTGACCAATCAGTGGAGACCATGACCCTGAAAGAGCACACCTGGTAAAATGAGGAAACCCTCCCCAGAAACCTCCCCTAAGATTCCTGCCTGCAAGACAGAGATAAAAGCTTCAAGACAAAGGAGGGATTCCTTTCTTCTCTGACTTCTTCCCCCACGGGCACAGGTCTCCTAAACTCTGGGCAGTGGGCAGTAGCAGCTTGTCCCAGGCTGATCCCCAGGACCTGTCCCCAAGACCCCTCTTCTCTGACTTCCCAGTGAGCTCAGGCAGCCCAGCCCAGGCTCTCCTGTTCCTTCTCCTATGCTAAGCCCTTCCGTGTTTCACCGTCCCCAGCTTTAATAAACATCACCTCAAAGCCAAGAACCCACATGCTCCAGCTGAACCTGGGCAGGCCTGCTCAGGGCCAGGTAGCAGCCCCACCCCCTGAGACTTCAATTCATGGGGTTTCAGTGCAGTCCTGGAATACAGAGTTAACAAAAATCACTCCAGGATAGTGACCAGCAAAGAAACACTGTAGGGAAGTAACCAGATAAGAAGTCCAAAAGGTGGAACTTCCTGTACAATAAATGGTCCAGTTCCTAACACAACAACATTGTAAGGAGAAAATAAGATGGGTGGGGAAGGGCGGGGAAGTACTATGCTGGATCATAAGAGACTTAGGGATGGAAAAATCAGGCTCACTGTGGAACTCAGTTTAGACAGAACCATTAATTGTAAATAGAATATTTTGGGGTCAACTGGGGAGAATAACTTTTTTCCTTGTAGAAAAATAGCAATTGTTAACTGAGAAAAGCGAATTTGAGATGACATGTATGGTATCGACACCATCTCATTTTGGTAAAACAAGCAAATGACAAACATGTGTGTCTGCCCAGAACATAGGCCACACACTAAGGTGTGGAATTGTTAGTCTCTGAGTGAGAGGACTTTTCTTATTTTGTTTATCTGCCTTTTCTAAATTTCTACAATGTGCGAGTGAGTTTTTTTGTACAATCAAATGTTTTACTAAATTAAAATTAAGAAGCAGCCTGGGTGGTTCTGATGCGTAACCACACCAAAGAACCAGCTCTTTGAGCAGAGCTTTCTTAATGCTACCAAACATCAGCATCTCCTGAGGCACCTGCTAAGAGCATGGGTTCTTGGCCCCTGTTGCACAGGATTTGATTGGTTTTGGTGTGTGGCCTGGGAGGTGGGTTTTATCATTTCTATTATCAGCCGAGAATATAAAACTCTGCTAGACCAGAGCTTCTCCCACTTTATGAGCATGTGAATCTTCTGGGGATCTCGTTAAAATGCAGATTCTGATGTAGCAGGTCTGCAGCAGAGCCCCAGATTTTGCATAACAACCCCCAGGTGTTTCTGAAGCTGCTCTATCCCGACCACACTGGGGAGCAAGGCTTGAAAAGATTGTGAGAAGACAGGAAAAGTTTTGACTCACTAACTCTCTGTGTGTCCTTGGAAAATGCTCTTCAAATGCTCCCCTGGAACAGGGGACACTAGTGAAAATGCCTATGGTGACCAGGCAGGGAGAGTGAATAGGTGATATAGGCAGAGTGCAAGGCAATGGGGCATGGTGGAGACTGTGGCCCTGATTCAAAGCAGCGACTGGTGCTCAGCACCAGCCTAGGGATGTCACATGCAAACAGTTGTCCAGTATCATCTAATCCTCCCTCTTTTCAAATGAAGCCAGAAGTGTGATTCTGAAATGAAATCTCCTATTTTCAAAACACTGTACACACCAAACACATTTTTTTTTAGCCAGCGAGATCCAGCCTGGCGCCATCAGTGCTGGAGTGTTGGCTTCACTCAGAGTAGCAGTAAAATCCCCAGTCCTGATAACCAAATGCCAGTGAGTCTTCAGGGTAAAGGTTAACCAATAATTATTCTTGCTGACATTGAAGGCAAAGACCCAAACACTATGGAAACTCCTGAATACTCAACCCCTTTGTGCTAAAAGAAGCACAGTGAAAATCAAGTGCAGCTAGCACTTTCACATGCTGCGTAAACAGTGTCTGAAGGCACGTAACTGGAAAGCTGAGATGTCAGGGGAGCTGTTGTAGGGGCCAGTGGGCATGCTAAGATGGGCAGAGTAAGCACCTCCTCTCACTGGCCCCCACTGTCCACTCAGCCCTTGTAAGTCAAACATTCTCAACCATGTTCAAAATTTGCCATGAGCTAGAAAGTTTTAGAGGTTTAAAAAAAAAAAAAAAAACCACTCCCCACAAAAAAACCCAACAACTAAAGTACCACAAGAAAGCTAATTCTGCAGCTCTTAATGAATCCCATTTACATTTTTTTCAGCTCTTTAGTTTCTGAGCACTATTTAAGGGGGAGGTTTGCTCAGTTCATTTACTTTGGTTTTCTAACTATCCAAGGTGACAATTCTCAGCAGTATCCTATGCCCAAACCACTAAAATGCACCCAAGAGCTAATATCCACTTTAAGCTCCACTGAGGCCCAATACCTTCCAGAATCATGGTGACTTGGAAAACAGTAAGCAACCAGAAGTGAGCTGAGACTTGCTGCAGGCATTTAGTTCTCAGCAGAGAATGAGAAGCATTCTACCCACATCTCATGCTTTGTTCTTGAAGAAGACATAACCTTCAAGTTGAAAAATGATAGGGTTAAAGGTAATAGACTATGCACTTTCCAGGTGAGCAAAGGGATAGATGTTATGCCCCCTCTCCCTCCTGGATGACATATTTGGATAAGTTCCTGGGGCAAACATTGGAGGTTGGTTGACCAAACACTCAATTCTGGTCATTGTTTTTCCTTTCCTACCTATATGATAAAATCTAAGAAAGCAAATATATAACTTTCCCAACCTGCCTTGCAATTAGGTGGGTGTGGGTAGATGACATAGTTCTGGCCAATGAAATGCACACAGAACTGTATTGTAGTAGAGGGCTAAGGATGCTGTTTCAGGAAAACTTTGGCTTTCCAGATGCAGTGGGAAAGAGGGGATAGATACCACTCCTTTCCTTTCTCTCTACCTTGAATACAGATGTGATGGCTGGAGCTGTGGCAGCCATTTTGCAAACTTGAGGGGAAGGATTAAGAGAATTACCATGAGGCCAGCCCTGACACCATTTTGAAGCTGAATAGCAGTCATCAAATAACACCTACATTGTTTAAGCCACAGTGGTCAGATTTCCTATCATGTATAGCCATACGTAATCCTAAAACGTACAATTCTTTATAAAATTCGGTAGAGACACAAAATCTTACATCAAGTGAAGTGGCCACAAACAGCAAGGATGCCATATTTTATTGTAGTTTAAATTGAATTTTAGAGTTCTCAGTGGAGGGCTTTGCTAATAACCCTACCAAGGTAGGGTAGGTAGAACGGAGAATCCCATTTATTGCTACCCAACACTTCTTTCATACATATTTTTTAGCATCATGCCAACTCTTACACAAGAAACATAGTTTCTTCCATTTAAGAGAGTTATTATCAAGTCCCATCCTAAGAGAGCCATAGGAAGAGAGCAAGTTTAGTGTCCAAGTATCTCTAAACAATGTCTCTGCCTCTCACATTCCATCATCAGAATCTCCATCAGAATGTCACTCTTCTGTGGCCAACAGCACAATGCCAGTTTATCTGGATGGTTCTGATGCTGGGCTGGCTCAAGAGACCATGACCATACATCTTTCTCTACACTGATTGAGGTGGCTTAATTCTTATCAGAGTAAAGGATCCCATGGGATTCTGAATCCAGCATCTCTGCAAATAAATAGTAGCACATGCTTACTGAATATGTACATGTTTCTAACTAACTAATCCCTGAAGCCCTAAGGTATAGACACCATTATTTATTCCCTTTTTAGACCAGGAAACTAACAGTGAGAAAGCTAAAGTGACTGCCCTAGCACCCACAGCTAGAAATGGAGATGCTGGGGCTAGATTTATGGGCTGCCTGTTGTCAAAGCTCATACTCTATACTATTACGATAAACTGCAACTTGATAACTAAAGTAGCTTCGGACAGGTTCCATGTTAGAAAGAATCAATACCAAGGTGCCCAGTTCTTTTTTCTTTTCTCAGTCCAAATGGGGGACAGTGAGACATGGTTAGAACGGCAGAGAGGGTTAGTGTTCACCAAAGAGTCTCCCCTGCATTCTCGGTCTCCCTTGCATTTAGGTTGGGGCCACATGCCAAATGCTGGCCATTAAATTGAGGACAGAAGTGATTTTTCTTGCCTGGGCCAAGGGAAGTAAAAGCCAAATGTCACCTCCATTCCTCTTCCTCTGCCATAAGTGACCATGAAGGTCACATGAGGTAGTAACTATAAGATGAATGAGGCTCACCCTATTTGCATCCCAAATTTCATTATGAAGAAATCATTTTATGTTGTTAAGATATTGAGTCTGTGGGATTTAAAAAAATTATTGTATCCTGACTAATAAAATGGGCCACTGAAATATTATCTGGCTACCTTGCTTGTAGCAAGTCTGCAAAAGAGGTGATTGTAATGTGGAAGCCATTATAAAAGGAGATTCATTTATCACAGGGGTTATTCCACATCCAAATCATAGAATGTCTTATCTGCCTAATGAGGCAGGCAGTTTCTTAGAATTAACATGAAGATGTTACCTGTGTTATGGAATTTGACACTACTTAATAGAAATGATGATCCTCTCTAATTTCAACTAATACTTCCAGCAGCTACCTCTCAAGAATTCTACACCTTGGTTCCATATTTTTATAGAGTAAAATGTCTGCAGGATATAGGTATAAACATCTTCATACCAACAAATGTAATTTCATATAGAGACTGTGGGTGCCTGAGCTGGGAGTTGGCTGAAGTTTGCCAACTACCTAGTTTCAATAGTAGACCAGAAGAACCTATTTGAAATAAAAATATACATTGGTGAATCAAATACTTAATGAGCATATACTATGTGCCAAGACTTTCCTAGAGGTTGGAAGTACAGTGGTAATAAGACTGAGTCCCTGCCTCATGAGATTTGAATCTGACAGATTGAAATGAACTTTGGACATGACAGATGAATTCATATGAAGGTGTTTAGAGGATCTAAAAGCCAAGTATGTGTCAGAAGAGAGAGAAATAAAAGATTTTACCATTGACCAACCTGATGCTTCTAGAAGTCTTTCACCATCTGGCCCTGCTCATTCATCCAGTCTTCTTTCTCCCACATCCCCTTCTCCATTTTTGCTGCTCCTGCTCCCCTGACCTGCATGCATTTATTTCTCAGAAGCCACCAAGCTTCCCCCTTCCCATGCCTTTGTCCAAACTGTTCCTCTGCCTAGAATACATGTTATTCTCCTTCCTTCCTAGTGTCCACATTGCTGGTGCCTCTTTATCCTTGTTCAAGGTGTTGACTCTAGCAGGAAGCCACTTTTGATTGCCCCTGGTTTGGACTAACTATCCTAGTGAGCCCACGTTGGTTTGTCTATACATTCACCTGATTAGCGTACTCCCTGTCCTCAGTGGCATGGAGGAGTTAATGGCGACCTGATGGATGCACACCTTCAGTGGGAAAAAGAAAGGGAGCAGGGCCTATTTCTGCCAGAACGTGGGTGCTGGGGGAGTGGGGCAGACATGGCAGGTAGAAGAGATGTCTAGCATGGCTGGGATACTGGTTTTATACTGAGCCATTTCATCAGGCCAGTTAGTAAATGCACTGAGGATTATGACCGGTTTCTCACTGCTGCAGAAGGCATTTACAAGCACAGAAAGATGGAATGGCTAGAAAGAGCCCTGAGATACTGGGTTAGAATTGGAGATGTTGGTTTGAACTTGTGTTTTAAATGTGATATATGAATAAAAACACAAATGTACCAATAGTTGCAGATATATGTATGGATGTATGTGGATGTATGTGGATGTGTCCTCACTCTTTCTGTTGAGGGGGCCTAGAAGCTATGACGGGTTTTAACTGTATCTGTCATGTCTTATGTCTTCCAAAAAATCATCTGGGGCAAAGATGCACAAAATGGGCTGATTGTCAGTAACCAGGGAGGGGTAACTTCCTTCTCCAGTTCTGTATTTTGAGAATCTTAAAAAAACCACAGAAAAACACAAAGAACAATACCATAAAAAATATGTATACCTGCCATCTGGAATTGCCAACTGTTAACATTTTGTCATATTTGCTTTGTTTTTATTTTAGCTAAAGGAAAAAAAATTACAGATCAGGCTTAAGTCATTGTATCCACTACTCCCTGTTCTGTCCCCATCAACCTTTCATCACTAACAATCACTGTGGTTGATTGTTTCTGATGAACCTTCCAGGCCATTTCAGGTCATCTTAGGCATATGTTTAGTTTCCATGAATAAAATTATGTATAATTTTTAATAAATTGCATCATATGAAATATGCACTAAAATGGACTTTCTTGTTTCTGAGCTCTATCTTCATTAATATATATATATATTTATTTATTTAAAAGTATCTTTAAGTATATAAACATGAACTATTTGGTTCATTCCTCTCATGATCACATGGTGGCTACAATGAGAAAAACATGTAATGAATGATTATATCCTTAGGTGAACTTATAACTGGTTGATCAATTTCACCAAAACACTGCATAATTGATATCTAGGCAAAGATCTCTTATGGCATGACAAAGATTGAGAACTTTATTTAATAAACTTATCCATCCATCCATCCATCCATCCATCCACCCATCCATTTGTCCCATGATTTTGTGGGTCAGGAATCAGGAAGGGCTCGGCAGGGTGGTTCATCTCAGACCCACAGAGGGTCAGCTGTGGATGGAAAATCTCTTCCAAGATGACTCCTAGAGTCACATGGCTAGTGTCTTGCTGCAATTTGGTCTCTTTTTCCAAATGGTAAATCATCTTTCTAGGTGTCTACATATGTCCTTAGCTTTTCCAAGGATAGTCTCTAGATAGTCAAGCTTATGTGGTGCTGGTGTATACCAGAGTAAGTGTTGCAAGATGAGTAAAATAAATTTGCCCATCTATTTAGGCCTGGACTTGGCAACTGGCAAGTGTCACTTTCACCATATTCTATTTGTCAAGGCAGTCACAGAGTCCACCTATATTCAAAGGGAGGGGACACAGACCCCCAAAGAATTTGGTTCTCTTTACAATCCACCAGAGACTCCCAGGTCCATCTCTTTGACCTCCTAGATCTCTCCAGAATGTGCTTCACCCTCACCATCTTTACCGTAACTACTTCAGACCCGGCCCTTTCCAACACTCTCACTGCCTGTCCAGTGTCTGCCTCTTCCTCATTCCCGCCCATTCTCCAACCTGAAGCAGGAATAATTTTTCCACTGCAAAAATGTCCCCATCATGTTTTCATGTTTCTACTTGAAACTCATCAGGATCTCTAATCTAGACTTCATGCAGTAGTCACCTATTTCTCTCTATGGTTTGCATCTGTTTGTCTTATTCTTGGTAACAGCATTCTCATTTTCCTTTGGTTTATCACCTTTTTTTCCTCCCTGTTAGGCCTTGTAGTTTAGAGAGGGCTGACATTACCTTTCCTCCACACCTGGCTCTAGGTGTGGGCACAGGACTCAGATCTGGCCACTTAGAATCTTCCACACCTGTGTACACTTCAAATTTCAGGGATGGTCACACAAACTGGGCCCAGAACAGTATCTAGGACTTTAAGTAAAATGATATGGAAGTAATGCTTTTGTAAAGTGTGGGGGTAGCTGGAGGTAGTAGGGAAATTGCCAGGTGCCCATTGTTGTTTGCCACCACCCAAGGATATCCAACACTGAGGAGAGTGGAGCCCAGGAATAGAAACACATGTGTGAAAATAATTAGATCACCTATGTACAGCCATTCCTGGAGTCCTTCTTGTCCTTTTAAATGAATGAGCCAATGCACTCCTTTTTCTGCTTAACTCACTGGGGCTGGATTTCTGTCACTGGGAACCAAAAGGGTCCTCACACATCCACTTCACATGATGCCTGCCTCTATTCATCACCTGGATTATATTGGCCTTTCCAGACGAGTCCCTGGCACTCTTTCTACCTGTGTTTTCAGATCACACCTTCCTCCTTCATGTTTTTACACATACATTCCTTCTGCCTGAAGCAAGCATCTCCCAAGTTATTCACATGAGATTCTTGCTTATCTCTTGAGACTTAGCTGACCCATCACCTTCTAACTATCGTGAGGTTTCCAAACCTTTTCTCTGCTCTCTATCTTACCCCATCAGCTTGCTTTACCCTCAATGTGCTCCCAGGGTATTTTACTCACCTCTCTTCCAGAAGTTAGAATATTTCATTAAGGATTGTATATAGGAGCCTATTTTACCCTGAGCTCCATTAAGGGTCTGACTTTGATATACCCATCTTTGAATTCCCAGGGTCCCCCAACACAGTTTCTCACATACAACAGACATTCATAGTGATGACTGCAATTTTTAATCTAGAAATGTTTGGTCCCAAAACTGCTGCTGTCTGTGTCACCACAAACTTCAGACCCTCCTTGCAAAGAATTACACAGGCAACTACAGGCCATGTGCTCAGTCCCTTATCTGCCGTAATGGAGTCTTGGCACTTCTTTAAATATTAATTTGTTCCTTAATCAAGAAATGTGCTTACTGCTAATTAACCAACCTTCCATGTAATGTAAACAGGCCACCAGTACTGAACAGCTTTGCCTAGCTTGTTGTGCGCCTGAGAGCACGACAGTGAAACCTTTTTTAGCGTATCAGCTGGGAGGCTGGAGACTACCCCAAATGCTTTGACTCGCATGGGAACTTGAAGGAGAGGGACATTTGCTAGCTCTTAATCCCTACCTAGCAAATTAAATTGCTGCTACCTTACATCATTACAGCATTTCCCAAATTTCTTGAGATGAGAAATCCCCACAGTTACTAAAGAGTTCACTCAAACTCTTTGCAGCTCAAATCCATGTGTATTGTATCTCCGTATATACATGCACCCACGTGAAGGTGTAGCAGGGAGTAGATATTCTGGATAGGATCCAGCTGGTTTGCAGCAGGCTCTCACGGAAGCAGCACATTCACACTAGAATAACCTGGAGTTTGAGGGGAGGTGGGAGGCAAGATATGCATCCTTACTGAGAGACCTGTCATTCTGTGACACCATCAGATATGTGAGAAAGCATATGGAGACAGACTAATGGTTTTGTAATAACAAATGCTAATGGAGGAACACACAGCCCAAGGTGCATTCATTAAACTACCTCTTCCTTGAAAAAATTCGCTGACCTGGATCCTCTCATATCTTGAGGGGGTGTGGCTTCCAACTCAGATGCTCTTCCCACCTTGAAAATGCAAAATGTACAACCTAGGAATAAACCAGTCCAGGGACTGTTTCCTACATAGATATTAAATTATTTAGTCAAATTTTAGAGAACACAGCATCATATATACTAATAGTTGCCTTTATGAGAAAATAAAATGTGGTCTCTTTAAAGGCATGAATAAAAAATAAATAACACTCTTCACATTGCCAAAAGCAAGTATCTCTATGGTTTAGAAACCAATGGGATATGGCTGGGAATCCTCTCAAAGGTTACACGGTTGTTCATTCACAGTGATTAAACAGATACAAAGAAACCTTTGCCTTGAGTAGAATGCAGTGCTATTTAAATATATCTGTGGAACGTTGTTCTACCAAAATTCCAGAATTTGCAGACCAAAGGGCTAGTACAAGGCTTTTCTCCATTCAAAATACATGAGTCTAGTCTGTTTTAGGGAATAGCAGCAAGAACATACAAGAAGGTTTATACTGTCTATGGAATACTTTCAGGCTGGCCTGAATGTACTACACAAGTCACCTGACTTTCTGTTTGGCCTGGAGATCAGAAGTTGCAGGAGCTGAGTGAGGTCAGGGTGTTCATGTCCCTGGCCCCCTCCCCTCTGGGTTGCCTTCGGGTGGCTGTGTCCCAGGCTGAGGTCCCTGCTCCTCCCCAGTGGCCCTCTTTTCAGGACCCTCTCTTTCCAGGCTTGTAACTGTTTCCTCATCCCCCAGGGCCGGGGATGATAAGGGCTCTGGTCTTCCTGGTGAGGGGTGACACCTCTTTCCCCCAAAGTTCCCCTTTTAAATAGGCCTTTTGTAAAACAGGTCCTCCTACAACTGTCCTAATTCGAGAGCACCATCTGCTTCTCATTGAGATGCTGTGAGACACAGTAGACATTTTTCAATGTCAGTTTTCAGATATTTGCTCAATATCATGAAAATCTCCAAATATTACCAAACTCTGATCCTGGAAAAGTTGTTAAAGCGAACATTAAAACTGGTGACGAAGATGATTGATTCTATTGCTATGATAACAAACTATTTAGGGAAAATGATTTTAGTGTTTTATTTCCATAATATTTCTGTTGATCTTTATTAAGATTCTATTTGACTCTGCAAAGTGTCCATTGCTTGGCTTCCCTGGGCCCATACTAACAGGCAGTGAGGACTGTCTCTATGTGTGTGGCTAACATCACCGTTCCATGAATGGCATTATTTATTTGTCTCCTTGACTCATCTGGATAGTTTGTCCCAGAAAGCAGAGGTGAGTCTCCCTGTGTCTTCCATGTCTACAGCAGACCCAGTCCATGAAGGACTCTGAACAAATGTTTCTTGCACTGAATTTAGGGGAAGAATGGCATGGAGAGAGAAAAGTTCCCTTGCCCAGCAGCGCGGCACCTAGATCAGAACCTTCCTCATTGGAGCTATAACACAGTGGGTATGAGAGCCGACCCTGATGTCAGACTGCTTGGCTTTAAACCTCTACTTCACCTTTGATGAGCTGAGTGATCATGGGTAACCTACCTCATCTCCTTTGAGACTCTGTTCTCATCTATAAAGTGGGGATGTAATAGAACCTACTTTACAAGGCTCTTGCAAAGGGTAAATGAGGGAAACGTCCACGTGAAAACCTTAGTACATTGTTGGCTGATGGTGAGTACTCAATAAATGCTGCTGCTGATGCTTCAGCTCAGTAACCATCCCCTGACCATCTACTGGGTGAACTAAACAGCCTAGAGACTGCGTCATCCCTGTGCATTTTCAGCAACGTGTCAAGTGAACAGGCGTGAGATGATGAGACACCATTTGTTGAACACCTACTGCTTTTCTGGATGATGTGCCTGTGTCTTCAGGTACACTAGCTCTAATCTTTATGCCCTTTCTGCTGTGTGGGTTTGCTGGACACTAACTTTTCCAGGGTCACCGAGAGGACAGCTTTGGGGCACTGTCTCTTCTGAGGTCTGTTTGTCTTTAAAATTCGTCTTTTACCACAAAGGTTTTTCATATTTCAGTCATTCAAAGATTACTGAAATTTGAAATTGTATATTATATACTTTATAATATGTGAGTACTACTGGTACCTCTATTTATTTATTTTACAATATACTTTAAGTTGATCATTAAAATTTAACCTAGTTCTAAGCAATGGCACGAATAAAATCACAGGAATGATGTACTATGCATTGTTTAGCTATCATCAAAACAAATAGCCAACAACAAAAGTTTACCACCATGGCACCTAAAACTACCTTTAATCTAGGCACAGCTATGCAATGCTTACATTAAGAAATATTGTATTGGACTTCCAGCCAAGATGGAGGCATAGGCAGACGCACTGTGCCTCTTCTCACAACCAAAATTAAGGACAACAAAGATTTAGAAACAAGAAAACAACCAGAACTCAGAAAATCAAACTGTTTGGAAGTCCAACAATGATTCATCCAGACCGGTAAGAGGGGAGGAGTTGCGGCAGAAAAAGCGGAGGTGCGGACCTTAGCCCACAGGCAGCAGCAGCTGGCAGCCCCCAGGTGCACAGGCGGCGACTAGCAGACCCCGGGCACAGGGCGGCAACTGTGCAGACCCAGTGAGGCTGCACAAGGTGGCTGGCTGACCGGGTGGTCCCACATTCACTCGCAGATAATCCAGGCAAAGGGGAAGCAGTGAAAGGAACTGGAATCTAAGAGTGAGTAAAGCAACCACCATTATCTCCTCTCAGATCCCGACCCCACATACAGCATCACTACCCAGCGACTGGGCTGTCCCGCCCTGGGGAACACCTGAGGCTCCACCCCTCACTACGGAACAGCCGCCACTAGACAAAACAAACAAACAAACAAAAAAACCCAGAAATGAAAATGGCTCAAACCGGAGAACAAATCAAAGCCCCAGAGCCAATTTATCTAAGCGATGAAGAGATTGCCAACCTATCAGATGCACAATTCAAAACCCTGGTAATCAGGATGCTCACAGAATTGGTTGATTTTGCTCAGAAATTAGATGAAAAAATGAAGGCTACAATAAGTGAAATGAAGAAAGATGCATGGGGAACCAACAGAGATGGGAGGAAAACTGGGACTCAAATCAATGGAGTGGACCAGAAGGAAGAAAGAAACAACCAAACAAAAAACGAGGAAGAAACAAGAATTCAAAAAAATGAGGAGAGGC